>MJUU01063564.1:116533-131511 GCA_002080025.1 Modiolus philippinarum | reverse complement strand
AAATAAAAAAATCAAACGATCAAAAGTTGCTTGGAAGTTAATCTATATGTTATGTTGATTTTCATTTGATATAAATGGTTTGGAATTTCGAAGTTTTGGCAGTGAAAAGCAGAGCCTAGTGGAAAACGGATTGCTTCCTTAGGTTGAGGTATCTATAAAAGAGATAATATCATCTGCGGATTCCTAGCAACTATTATAGTTTTTTTTTCTTATTTTTATTCTATGGTCAGCTAATGTCTAAGATTTTCACATAATAGCAAAGGCTCTTCAACTATAGTAACAACATTTAAGTATTAACGGTACTTGACTGAATTAGCAGGTCTCGTAATGTCATGTTGAATTCAGTACATATAACTTATAATAGTTTTCAATGAGGTAGGAGTGTTTGCTCTTTGTTGAAGGATCCATAGTGACTTCAAGACGAAGAACAAAAATGAAAGCGTTGTTCCACTTGCTTAATCTTATCATGCGTTTTATAGGGATTTTGTCCCGTGTGCATTTACTCATTTTTGTTTGTTCGTTCAGTAACTAAGATTACGTCATATATGTACTTTAGATACAGAATAATCAGAAAATTTTTTTATAAACAAGTATTATTCGAAATTGTGAAATGTGTTAATTATTTATTAAGTAGCCTTCTATGTAAACATTCAGGGTGTGCACATCTTCATAACAAAATAGTATATCTTAAGTACTTACTTACTCAACAAGACATTGAAATATACAACCTTTTACTTATCTAATGTAAAACAGTGAGATCATATTATATACTGCTGTCAGGTCATTAATATTTCTATCTACAATGGTTAAGGTATACGCAGGAGAAATCGTACGAGATGGCTCCGTGAATCTGGAGACGTACTAAAATCCAAGCCAGGAACAATTCTTTTTGCTACTTCCCAAGGGTTGACCCATGAGCGTGGGATTGCTGCATCCCAACCTATCCGACGGACAAAAGATGCACCTCACTCAACGGCAAATCCTGCGCATCACCAAGCTCTTGCAGAGCGGTAAGGGTGATATGGTCTTAGAGATGAGCCCGAAGCAGGTGAGGTATAACTTGCAGAAAGAAGTTACTCGCAAGTCACATCTCTGCTGTGCTACTTATGCTGCTTGCTTTGAGTGTAGGTGCCTTGGGCGGTAGAGAAACGGTTTTTTAACTATATAGCAAAGCTAAAGATACGTCGTAGCAGTGACTTAATCGGATATTTCCACAACTCTTCAGAGCCTAAGTCGGAAATTTCCTGGTTAATATAATTTCTCCAGTAGCGACTAAGTAGGAAATTCCTGGGATAAGCGCATTGCAGTTGAAAGGACAATTGTTTGCTTCATTATAAATTTGGTTGAGATCGTGTGTTTGCCAAAAGATTATAGACCGTTGGGAAGAAGAAAATCACCGGTATGAAAACAATATTATGCTTAAAACACTACTAAATTATAATTTCTGAGATAGCAGACGCAATGCACCTTTCGACTATCCCGAAAATTATGTTATATATTTTCAGAACAACTGATTTGGGTTTAAGATTGCTTCTTGAATTAAACAGGGAGGAACAACGACCATGAAACTTTTAACAATATATTTCGATGACTACATAATCTTGCAAATTCTTAATAAAAATTGCTGCATCGCTTCTCATGGTCTGTTGTCAAGCTTATTTTTAATTTTTTTCAATCTTAGAGAACATTATGACATTATTAAAAATTTCCGATTTAGTAGAATAATAAATTCCGGGATAGTCACAGTGTTATAAGCATCGACAAAATCGGAAATTTCTGGGATAGTCGCAGTTCCGGGATAGTCGAGTAACATACGCAGGTTATTTCTCTGTAAAAGACTTGATGTCAGGATATATCTGTTACGTGTATGAATATTTGATGCATAACATACATACCTTTAAATAAATAACAAGTTTCTTCTTTAATAAATACTATATTTGTAATAGCTGATATTCTATTTCAACCTTCTATGTATCTTCTTAAAATCAACTCAACAGTTTCGTATTTTAGGTCCGCTCTGCAATTATCGAGAATTCGCTGGTGTGAAATTTTTCTTCCCTTTCCTTCAACGAATTCAATGACTGTCACTTCAAACACTTGTCTTGCATCTAGATATAAATATTTCTTTATTTTTCAGTATTCTACTGCCGTTGTTTTCAAAGAGGATAAGTCTCGATGCAATTTTAGCACATTATATGTCAATTTGATGGGACCATGTTAAAGAAGGGTCATTTTTTCACAAGTAGAATTCTGTATTGTTTCATTACCAATAGTTAGAACACTTTCGTTATAAAATGGCATAATCTTTTGAATGATTCCTATGACAATGTATTTAAGGAAATCATTTTGATATATCATATGCAGAAAGTAAATTCACAGTAACCTCGGCATTTAGTTATTTGATTTTTATCAAATATTCTTTAACCCAATAACTTATATTTCAATAGGTACTTGGATCTTTTATCTAATCTAACTGGAACAATGGCAGGAGAATACCGAAACGATGTGCGGATTATTACAGAATTCAAAGTCCAGAGGCATGCCAAAAACGAGAACACAAGAAAGCATGAACAGAGACAAAGACAGTCACAAGGCACTGAAACAAAACAAGACGTTCAAAACCAAGGCACTTAATGGGTGAACTCCCATGACGGGAATGACATCAGGGTAAGCATATCAAGCCGCGATAGCTAGCGGTATACCTGTCACACTATAAGTGAGTCAATCCATGGTTGAGTCAAAACCGGTAACGTCAAATCGTCTAGCTGAAAATATCATTTGGGACACCAACAAGTCATATCTTTTAATGATGTCATTGTTTCTACCATATAATTAAACTTTTTGTGGAGGAATGAAAGTAACAAAGGCTGAACAAATCCTTGACTAAGCAGCTTTTGGGACAGTCTTTTTGTTCTTTTAAAAACATACTGTATAAACTGCATGCTCGACAGTAACACATCAACTGTGAAATGTACACGCCATAGGCTGGAGAAGGGAAAGTTCACAGTTGGGAAGTTATAATCATCATGTTTGTCATCTAGCTTAGATTTCAAAAGTCCCTCTTTGTCAATGTATAACAAAAGGTCTAAGAACGAAGCTGGAGTGGATGTATCACCAGACTCTTTAATTTCAAGCTCATTCGGATAGATCTGGTGTATAAATATACCTTAAATGCTTTGTTATGAAGAGAAAATGCGGAAAATGAAATTCAAAGACTAAGCTATATGTTTTTGCCTTTTTTGTGACTGCCTTTTTAAAAACTTGGTCTCGTATGAGTAAAGGAAAAGGTCGACTAAAAAGGCTTGTATTTAGTTCTCATTTGAATCACAATTTCCTGTTGAAAAACGCAGCTTCCAAATTCGCCAAAAATAGTATAAAATAAACTAGAGGCTCACATGAGCCTGTATCGCTCACCTGGTGACTGGTTTTATTCATTGTCACCAATAGACCACCCATTCATACTATAAATCAGTTCAGCAGATGTTACATTTTCATTCTTAGTTGAGGTACAAACTAAAAATCACAAACTTTGGAAGGGATCACCAAAAGACAATTGTAACCAAGTTTGGTTCCAATTGGCTCAGTAGGTTCAGAGGAGAAGAAATTTGAATGCATTTCCCGTAGAGTCCCTATGTTAAACTATGTTCCACGCTGGCGGCCATCTGAACGTAAAAATCACAAACTTTAAAGGGGACCACCAAAGGACTATTGTGACCAAGTTTGGTTCAATTTGGCTTGGAAGTTTCAGAGGAGAAGATCTTTGGATGCATTTCCCATAGGGTCTCTATGTTAAACTGTGTTCCCAGCTGGTGGCCATCTTGAATGAGGTATGAACATATAAATCACAAACTTTGAAGGAAAACATTTAAAGACTATTGTAACCAAGTTTGGTTCAAATTGGCTCAGTGGGTTCAGAGGAGAAGACATTTGAATGCATTTCCCATAGGGTCCCTATGTTAAACTGTGCTCCACGCTGGCAGCCATCTTGGATGAGGTACAGATGTAAAAATCACAAACTTTAAAGGGGACTACCCAAGGACTACTGTGACAAAATTTGGTCCGCATTGGCTCAGTGGTTTCAGAGGAGAAGATCTTTGAATGCATTTCCCATAGGGTCCTATGTCTTCCCCCGCTGGTGGCCATCTTGGATGAGATGCGAACCTGCTGGACATATGTAGAAATTGTAGTTCTTCTGGAAAACCTCAACACTTTTGCAATTCACATTTAACCTTTATCTCAAACAGTTTTTGAAATAAAATTAAAAACGTTAAAAATTGTGAAAATTCAAAGAAAAAGCGGCAATAACTCCTATGTGGGTTGTCAGATTTTCTTCAAAATTGCAGGACATGTAGATTTTACTATGCTGACTATATTTGTTATACAAACTTTACTTCTATCTTCTACCATTTTCAACATATAAGACTAAAAGTAACGAAAAACTGAAAATTTTACGGAAAAAGGGCAATAACTCTAAGACGGGTAAACGGATATTCTCCAAAATTGCAGGGCAGGTAGATCTCATCATGCTGATCATTTTTATCCATGTCAGAATTTTGAACTCTGTAATGGTTTTCGAGTAATTTGCAAAAAACGGCAATATACCCCTATGTTCTTTTTTTTAGTAACAGCGGCATGTTGTTTGATCTACGGACATAAAAATCACAAACTTGAAAGAGCATACACTCGTGATGATTCAGGCCAAGTTTGGTTAGTATTGGCTCAGTAGTTTCAGAGAAGAAGATCTTTGAATAAACGTTAACGGACGGACGGACGACGGACGCCGAGTGATGGCAAAAGCTCCCATGGCCTTTGGCCAGGTGGGCTAAAAATGTGGTGTCAAAAATTAAAATAAATAAAAAAAAACATTGATTTTTTACGTCATTCTTAGTGTGGTTTTAAACAAAATATGTATTGTTTCTATCTACTACTAAATAGGCCTTCTCCCCTTTTTGTGCGGAAACATTAATGTATCAAATAAAAAATTACTGTTTTCCATTTAATGTGTTGACCGCTGATAGCTTATTAACGCAAAATCTATTAACATATTACTGGAATTTTACAACAAAAAGGATTCTAAAGAAAAAAAATCATCGACATCTGATAAAAATTAAGATTTCACATATTTTGAAAAATTGCAATTTTGACCCCTTTGACCTTTTATTGCTCGGATAATGTAAGAGCTACACCACATCTTCTGACACAGTATTGATAACTTACACAGAGGGGAATCAAAGGAAAAAAATCCCATCAAAATCTGCAGAAAAATGAAAATTTCACATATTTCTAAAAATTGCTATTTTGGTCGCCTTGACCATATATAGCTCGAAAACGGCAAGAGCTACGACAAGTCCGTTGTCAAACTACTGAAAGCTTACAGCGAGAGGAATGTTATGTGGTAGAAATGACCAATAATTTGCCAGCAATAATGAAAAACAAAATTGGTTCAAATTAACTTTTTAATCAGACAAAAAAAACCAATTATTTTACAAATTAAATATACAATGAATGACTTATCTGACAATAATGAAGTCCAAGTAAATATCCAAATGAATAGTTCACTTAATTCCAACAATAAATGTCCAATAGAATAATCCTTATAATCCTCACTAAATAGTTGATAATATATTCACAATATTTGATGTCGATTTCCAATACAAAAGATGTGTGTGATAATCCTATATAAAATAATTAATCCTGTATAAACGTATTAAACTGACTGCCTTAACCCTTTTCAGCTACCTCATATAAATACATTTTTTATTTCTAGAAAAATCTATCCACAAGATATAACTAGAACATTCTAATCAACTGACAATCACATGACTAGAATGATTATGTAAGGAAAACCTCTAGAAAATTCTATGTGTTAAATATTAAATTTAAATTCTAGAAATTTCTATATGTTCTAAGGTGTAATAACCTTGACCATTGTTTATTGTAAACAAGTTACATAAATAGGCCAAACAAATTACATAATATTAAGGCCGTACAAAATAAAAATAATGAATAAAATGCATAATAGAATATTTACAACAATTAATTACCTATAACAGGAATCCAAAGAAAAAATCTCATTGAAAGCTAATGGAAAATAAAATTTTATTTAACTGCATGTTTGGAATATTGGCCCGGTTTGGAAAATCCGATGGTGCAGCGCTTTGTTGATTGTTCATGAGGAATCCATTGCAAAAACTGCATCAAAACGGGACAAAAATAAAATATTTTTTTGACATTCCCTCCTTTGGGACACATTTATATCGCATGTGAAATACGTTGACATACTACAGACTGAAAATATACTAGGACACTAAAAGAAATCCCATTAAACCCCGATGAATACGGTCAAATAAGTGAAAAAATTCAATTTAAACCCCTTTATTAAATCTGAATCAATTTTTTCAAGTAATTTAATGCAATTAAAGCAAAATTTATCATTTTTGTCAATTTTCGCTTAAATTCTGCACAAAAAAATTTTAAAAGAAGGTTCTAGCCCTTAGACCCCCTCTAGATAGCCTTTGTATTGAACTTTAATCTTTGGAGATTACGAATAGAAAATGTTTATACCTAGGTAAAATCCTTGTTTTAGTTTATGTAGCAATGTATAATCTTATCGATATTGAATTCACATCAGATACAATAAAAAATTATCGCTATGTGCGTGAACCTGTTGTAAATCAACTTTTTTCTCTTTCATACTTATTTTTACAACTATTTGAAACACCAATAAAGACAAGAAACTGAATTTATTGTTCAAAAAAGTTAGAAAGTGTTACATAATTGTCAGGTAAAACAATAAAATAAACTAATATAAGAAAATATAAAGCTGTGTTATCACACAGTAAACATCTGGTAAATTTATTCTGTACTTTACAAGACAGAAAATAGAATATCAAGATGAACGAAGACAAAAAATGAAATCTAAAATGCTAAAACGTTTAAGGAAAATGAATTGAAACCAATTCTAATTTAATAACCACAAAGTTAGGAACTCAAATCTGCCACTCCGCTTTATTCAAATGGTGGCATCAGTATTGCCATATTCTGTAGAGTGGTTCTCGAGTTAGAGACTCATGGTGACTATAAGTTGAAAAACAACAATAGAAAAGTTGTAACATTGCTTGGCTCTACCTTTTATTTGTCAAATTCCTTTCTCATGTTCATTTACTCGGTATCTTTTGATTTTTAATTAATGAATAACAATTGGAAAAAGTAGCCAAAAGAAATGTCTTTATGTAACAAAACAAACAGCAATTTAAAACAACTAATCAAACTTGACATCAAAATGTCACCTGTCAATTAACAAAAACATGTTCACCAAAACATACAAAAAAAAACCATTTTAGCCAAAACCAACACATAAAAATACATTTGTAACACAACAATCAAAAACACAAAGAGGCTGACCAACAAACAGTTCCTATTCTACTAAGAAACATAGATAACAGACCAACAAAACGTTACAAAGCATAAAACACAAGGTATTCAACAAAATCACACATGTATATACTAACTTACATAATCCTCTTCGTTTCCGGTGACACATAAGGTCGCAATGGTTTCCCTTCATTTGTCTACCTTTTTTCCAGCATCTGTGCCTCTCACACTGTATGATCCGGTGTACTGAAATTTCTTGCAAATATCTTTTTACAGTATGAGGTTGTTAGCCGCATGCCAAACCTCCACCCTTGTGGACCAGGTTTTCTTTCTGGGTTGTCTTTCCCGTGGATGATTGCATCTTTTTTCTAATGGATGTCATCTCTACGGTTTTCTTTTTTGGGTTGGCTCCCACATCGTTTGACGTAAACAACAAAACACCGAAGTATCTGATGATTTTGTTTCTGGATATGTGCATTTCGACAACTTACGTCTCTGCGGCGCAGATAAAATCACAACATTTGGAAGTCCATAAAAGTCAATCACAAGGCAGTGGTGCTATTTAACCCATAGCTAGGAACTAAGTTCATACCCACACGCCGGTATGAACTTAGTTCCTGACCCGAAACCCCAATTTATATGCACTTTGTACTATCTTTATCAATGCTTCTTTACACCTTAATGGATTGACGACATATATAAACAAACAATAAATAAAACATTTATGCATGTATGAGTAGATTTGTCCAAAATTAAGCATTTTGTTGAGTCCACTCTCCTCAGTGCTAATGACTTTTGTATGAAAGGGGCAGCAAAGTGCATAAGAGAGTAAGATGTCAAGATATTTTCTAAGTTAGTAGTATTGTTCTCAACCAAGTTTAGATTCATATTTTTAATTTGGATGATGAAGTCTTTTCTTAATGATTCATTTTTTTTACATTAGAAAAAGAACTGTTACATTCTTTACAAAAACGTTGTTCTCATTTCATTTTATTTTCTCTGCCTCTTACAGTTTCTAATATATGGTCACTTATTCTCATTTTGACAATTAATTTTCTATCTTCAAAAGTGGAATTCTCAATATAAAATTCTATAATGTAGTTTGTCTTAAGTTTGCTGTAAAGATAAAGCTTATTGTTAATAGTAAAAGATTTCAATTTCGCCAAAAAAAAAAAAAAAAAAAAAAAAAAAAAAAAAAAAAAAAATAGATTTTCATATTTAACTATTAATGTTTTTTTTTTATTTTTTTTGTAAGGCTGCATATCTTTTTATTAAAATCAGAAACCTTAACATCTTTGTTAGCAATTTCTATTGTATTTAATATATCTTTTGCAAAAGTATATGGAAACTTGCAATATCTAAACTAAAGCATGAGCTATATTTGTTTGACTTAATACTTTGATGATCCTTTTTATTTCAACTGTCTACACCCTTTCAATCGCAATTGCTGTTGAGCTGCTACCGAATACTACCACAATCGAAGGGGGTGTTTGATGCGCCATAAAACCGGTTTAACATACGATTTCTTTTGAAATGCCTGTACAAAGTCACAACTATTTCGGTCTACACTTTTTTTTCCTGGTGGTTCCCACCTGCTGTGTGTTTTTGCCTAATAGACTTTGACTCTTGATAATTCTGTTCGGTAATTTGTTATTATACACATCTACACTCTAAACAGTATCACATAATACAGCGACATCAATGTTTGGGCTTCATTTACCAAACTAGGAGGATCATCATTTACTACTTCTACGGAGTAATGACACATCAGACAACAGCACGTTGCCCAATAATTAACAAACAAGGAACAATAGCATAAGCTACTATACCAGACTGGGCAATGATACACTGACAACAATACGTACACGAGCAAACACATCATTTACTACAGACTGGGCAATGATACACTGACAACAATGTGTACACGAGCAAACACATCATTTACTACAGACTTGGCAGTCACAATTCAGACAGCAATGTCTGTCGTATAATAAAGAAACAGAGAAAATGACTTTAACTTCATCAAAAGGCTAGGCAGTGACACACCAGACGGGAATTTCGCATATCAATTATCAAACGAGGGAACCGACATTAACTACTTCTGCAGACGACAGTGACACATCAACTTGAAATGTATGCTTCAAGCAATTAACAAACGAGGAAGACCAGCAAGGAGTACTTTTACCAACTGGGCAGTGAAAATTAAGATCGCAATGAACAAATTATGGAAACCAGCAATCACATCCTCTACCAACTGGACAGTGACACAGCAGAAAGTACTGTATGCCAACAATTAACAAAAGAACAAAACGACATTGACTACTTTTACAGATGTTTGTTATTTTAAGGTATCTCTGTTTCTTTTATGACTTAGTTATGTAATATAAATTATGGTACGATTTAAATCATCATTCATCTGTATAACTAAATGATTTATAGCAGAGATAAGGAGATTAGGTAGTAGAAACGCTAAAATTTGCGAAAGATAAATAAACATGTGGATCTCATGTTTTCATTTCGTTTTTATTAAAATAAATGGATAGACATTTTACTACGTTCCGTGAAAAGGTCTTCTTTTAATTGGTGAAAAATTGCCTATACAATACATCGGCAAACGAATACCGAAGCAAGAATGAGGAAAGGTGAATTCAAAACTCATAAATCCAAAATCACGGCAACTCATATCCAAAACGAATTGAGACAGTAAGACAAAGACAAAACTAATAAAACAAAAAACAAAAAAGAACAAGAATGCCACTTAACTAAAGCACTAGCAGTGTGAGCCCCTTCAAAAATGAGGTATCATCAGGTGCCCCGGAAGGGTAGGCATGATCTGCTCCACGCAGGGCACCTGTCACACTACCAGTGTGAAAGTCCAGTTTTGTCATAGTCGGTGTAAGTCAGTCCGGTAATAAACTCTAGATCTAACCATAGATATCTATTCTCATTTGTGAAATAGAAACAGTGTAACGGTCTGTCAAGTCGTAATGACGACCGTAAAACTTCTGTAGTGACAATTGCAACAGTGACTGAACATACCCTTGATGTATAAGTTTTTGAGACAGTAATTTCGCTCTGTTGACAAAATCGTTGTACAAACTACAGGTACGGCAATAGCGAATGACTTGTGAAATGTACAAATGAGTAATATGTGAAAGCTAAAACTTGATTCGTGATTTTACAGATTTATCGATAACGTGAAAGGGAGACACCTTCACACCTCCTCTTTATTGCCTTTTCCGATTGCAATCTAAAAGGATTACTTACCCTGTTGCAATATATCCATCTTTGTTTGTTTGCTTGATTTTGTTTTTTGTAGTTTATTTTTGGTTTTGTTTTTTGTTTGATTTCTTTCTGTTTAGTATATAACTTTCTTTCATTTTGAAAACATAGCCATTATTATTGTAAATACAAAATATAACATATTTAGGTTCTAGTTGATATATCTATTGCTGCATTCTACTAGGCATATAACTGTATCTGCAGAGTTGCCAACATTTGTTGCTTGATTGACTTACTTTCAGATTTAATCTCCGAGTTTGATAATTTCATTTTATGGTAAATACATCGGTAAACTAATAAAAAAGTACAACTATTTTACTTTGTATATTATTGTAAAAAATGTATTGTAGAAAAGGAAATAGGAAACACTTACACTGGCCAAAAATTACAATCACATGTCACAATGTACCAGGGAATCATACACACAAAAACCAATAAAATGGCAAAAGACAAACATAGACAACGATAGTAACTCATATGCATAAATATGCAGATTTATTTTTTGAATAAATAAAGAGTCAAAATAGTGCAATGCTTGTGATGTTAACACTGTCAAAGTGTGCATGTGCTTTAACATCTTCATTACAAAATTTTACAGTCTTAAGTACCTACACACTCAACAAGACATTGATATATATAACCCATGAGTGATTCTGCTGACCTTCAGCTTATCTAATGTTAAACAGAGCAATCTTACTATTTGTAAATATGTTTCCAAGTGAAGATTCTTCAACTGCTGTCAGGTCGTTAAGTCGCTATCAACAAGTGTTAAGGAATACACAAGTTATTTCTATGTAAACACAATGGCATTTTTAAGACTGCATATGAATATATATATATATCAGTGGTTGGAGTATTTGACACGTACAGACCGTGCATACTTTATACAAACCAGTTCTGTATGATCTAATGCTACTTACATGACTATTATTTTTTATTTGATTTAGTGTTGTCTGGCTTGTAGAAATCATGTGAACATGTTCAATTTTTTGCATTTCATAAGGTTTGCTTCCTGGCAATACGAGGAATTTTATTACTTACCAAAAACTACTTCATTATAGGAAGATAATGTCGTCATTCTGCAGAATCGTCATATACTTCTCATGTTCATAAATGAAATGTTGTGGCCCGTTTCAATTTTTAAGCCTTCATGGATTTAGCAGAGACATTTACGTCTGTTGAATCAGATAGACAGGTGCTTTTTAAATATATTCCGAACAAGAGATGTGCTTATAGGAATCAACCATTTGTTTTGTTGTAGCTATCATAAGCATAGTTCATCATTTAATTTCATTTCAGGTACATATAAATACGCACATGCTGTAAATCAACTCGTCCCCTTACTTAAATCTCTTTTTACTCTATAAACAACGTCAACTGTCTTACTGTGTATGTGAAACAATCATCAGGTACAACAATAAAGTACACTGATAACTGATATCAGACAAAGGAAGCTGTTTTATCACATGTAGGCTTTATTTTGTACTTCACAATGTTTAGGATTTCAATTAAACAGGTGTACAATCATTACACAGCAGACCAAGCCAAGAAATGGCCGTTCATCTAGGTCAAAGGTATCCCATTGGTGCGGATAAATAGCACCACGGGAGGGCATGAGCGATTTAGCCCTTGCATTTCTTGGCTTGGTATATAGAAGCCAGCCGGAAAAAGGCAGAGTACATCTATATTGTATATTAATGAATATTTGTTAGAAAAATGACAACATACATTTAAAATCCCCGCGAAATGGTATTTTCAGTTTGGAAATGGATTTTCCCCCGATTTTTGTTTATGCAAATAAGCTAGCGGAACTTGTTCGTTGTTGTCGAATTTAGTTCCTAAGCAAACCCAGGTCTGAGAGGTTGTCACGACTTGAAATCTGTACCTTCTCACGAACGATCGGTTACATTAGGAATTTGACATATCTGGAATAAAAGTTTTTTAACTGAACGTAACAATATCACGAAATTTTGATTCTGGACGGACGAGAATCGGAGGAAAGTTACTAGAGCACCGCGTACCATTTGCATAAAAAATGTGGTTACGGCCGTTTCAGCACTTCAACGCATGGTTTAACTTACACAATTTAACGAAATCAAATAAAAAAATATACCAAACGAATGAATCAGACTATACCCAGTTTTATGCAATGATATACTAGTATATAAATTCCAGAAGCTTTCATTTGCGTTTCATATGTCTTCCCGGGATACACCTATATTTTTAAACATTAACTAGTGTTGCTCTTGGTAGCCGCGAGGTTAGGCCGCTGGACTCGAAATCAAAAGTTCTGAGATCGAATCCCGGTCAGGTCGAACAATTCTCGTTTTTGCGTTTTGTTTTTATGAATTGAAATGTAAAATATACAAAAATACACAGAACATTAACAGTGATTTACGGCAAACTAAGATAAAAGTGAAACCGGCAGATGGAGCCTCCGGAGGCGGGATTATTGTTGGGGGATCAGGAGGGGGGAGAGCATACAGAAAAACATAATACACTCTGCAATGTGACGTATATTGTACCAAGCCAAGAAATGGCCGTTCATCTAGATCAAAGGTATCCCATTGAGCTAATTTTCTGGCCAATCTACTTCCCACGACTAGGAGACAGAATTTACCATGGAAACACAATTTATCTGTAATAATCATCAGTCAGTTTATGATGCGGATAAATAGCACCACGGGAGGGCATGAGCGATTTAGCCCTTCCATTTCTCGGCTTGTCAGTCAATTCTCATCGCTTTAGTGATGGCACCACCATTGTATTTCCTACAATACAATTTGTGTCGCAAAACGATCAGAGTGTCAAAAAAACATGGTTATAGAAATATCTGTAGCTATTTGCATTACCAACAACACAAACTAGCAAAAAAAAAAAATGTAACATGTAAGGATGGAATTATATTAAAAAAAGATAGTGAAAAAGATTTTGTTGGTCACTACCTAAAAACCAAGGGGAGGGAGTAACTTAACAAACATTTTGATGCGGATGTGCGGACGGTAAAATTTAAACCATCCCTATTAGCATATTATGCCAGTTTACAGATATGAAACAGTCATATGAAATAGTAAATGTACGCAAATATAAAGACCTTCCGCTTGAAGAGAAAGAATTATATGACACAGATGCGCATACGTCCGGAAGGTAGATACTTCGCACTATACAAGCTCATGCTTTGCAGTAACCCATTGTGTGTCGGATTTATGTCATCACCCTACGGACAAGCTTGGTAGAAATTTTGTTTCAGCAAATCAAAATTTAATGGATTACATTTCATTACCTTTCTTCAATGTATGTCATTTCAGAATGAACAAATAAAGGGATATGGAGTAAATGTACATGGAACAAAATCCCTATAAATACATGGTAAGATTAAGCAAATGAGACAACGCTTTCATTTTTGTTCTTTATCTTGAAGTCATGAGGCCTTCAACAAACAGCAAACACTCCTACCTCATGATAAGTTTAAGACGGCCCTAGCATCGGTTGTGCGGAATTCACTTGCTAATTATTGAACAACGCTACATCCATGTATCCATTTTGTCATGGATGCGGGGTCGTCAGAAAGCATAACATACCGGGCAAAGAACTCTTTCAAACACTGTCATCCATGACCAAAAGACAATAAATCCATGATCAATAGACAATACAACATATAAACGATCAGAGGGCACTCATCGAGTTAATTGCGAGAAAACTCGGAAAGTAAAATTCGGATATGTGGGCATATAATTTACAGATGGCCATATAATAGTTATTTTTTTTAACAAAACAAGAAAGTCAAATAGTGCATTCATATGAGATTCAGAAGACCTCATTTTGTTTTGTTTGTTTTTGTTTTGTTTATTTTTTGTTTTTTGTAGTTTGTTTTTGATTTGTTAGTTTTCTTCTTTGTGGTTTATTTTGATTGTTTTTATTTGTTTGATTTTTTTCTGTTAAGTTTGTATTTTTCTTTTATTTTGAAAACATAGTCATAATTAGTGTAAATACAAAATATAACATAAACATATTTAGGCCCTAGTTAATATCTCCATTGCTGCATTCTGCTAGGCATATAAATGCATCTGAGGAGGTAGGTAATCAACCAAGCAAACCTAAGTCAAAATAACCTACATTTGTGGCTTGATTGGCTTACTTTTCAGATTTACCTCCGAGTTTGGATCAGTTTTATTATATGTTAAATACATCTGTAAACGAATAAAACAGTACAATCATTTTACTTTGCATATCAATATAGAAAAGACAATAGGAAACCCTTACAATGGCCGAAATTTACAATCACAAATCACAATATACCAGGGAACTGCACAAAAAAAAAA
>MJUU01063564.1:104825-116469 GCA_002080025.1 Modiolus philippinarum | reverse complement strand
ACAATCAAATGACAAAAGGTAAACATTGGCAACGATAGGAACTCGTATGCATGTATGTTAGAAAAAAGCAACGTGTGTACTGAAAAACTGCTGAGTAATAATTGCATATGATAATTCATAAAAGATGTGCAGATCTGTTTCGAATAAACTAAGAGGTAAATCAATTCAAAATTGTGCAATGTGAGGAACGTTAACTTAAATGCTTATTATGTTAACATTGTCAAGGACTGCATGTGCTTCAACATCTTCATTACAAAATTTTACAATCTTAGGTACCTACTTACTCAACTAGACATTGATATATATACCCATTGAAGGATTCTGCTGACCTTGTGCTTATCTGATGTTAAACACAGCAATCATACTGTTTGTAAATAAGTTTCAAAAGTGAAGATTCTTGTACTGCTGTTAGGTCATCAAAATCGCTATCAACAAAGGCTAATGAATACACAAGTTATTTCTATGTAAACACTATGGCATTTTAATTTTTGAAATTGCATATGAATATATATAATTGGTTGGAGTATCTAAAACGTACAGACCTTGCATACTTCGGTATAATTTGCTACTTATATGAATACCATTTTTCTTTATTCTTAATGTTGTCTGGCTTGAAGAAAGCATGTGAAAATGTTTTAAGAATATTTTTTGCAACTTATAAAAGAATTTAAGAGAATTTAATCATTAACCAAAACCCACTCGTTATAGGCAGATAATGTTGTCACTCCCCAGGATCATCATATCATCCTCGAGTTCACAAATAAATTATTGAGGTCCGTTTCAGTTTTAGCATTAAATGATCATGATTATGATTTTCGATTCGTTTTGCATAAATATACTACTAAGTATAAACAGAGACTTTTACCTCTTGGGGATTAGATAGACAGGTGCTTCGAACAATTGATGTGCTTATAGGAATCAGCCATTAATTTTGTTTTCATTAGCATAGATGATATTTGTTTCGTTATTTAATTTCACTGTAGGTACACATAAACGGGCACCTGCTGTACATCAACTAGCACATTACTTGCTTATATCTCTTTTAACTCTTTTAACAACCATTGAAACACCTTTACTGACAAGAAAATGAATTTATGGTGTAAAAACGTTACAAAGTATCTTCATGTAGAACAATAAAGTAAACCAATATCAGACAAAGTAAAGCTGTGTTATCACACAGTAAACATCTGTATGCATTATTTTGTATTTTCAATGTGCAAAAAAACATTAGCAGGCAGAAATGCAATTAAACCTGTGTTAATTCATTCCCAGTCTGCACCAAGTCGTGAGGCAAACGTTGGAAAATAGTTGGCATGGTTGGGCGATTGTCGGGGTTAGGTTCCAACGTCGAGCCAACGTATGTCCAACATGTACATCCAAACCGTTGGTTCAACACAGTCAACGATAATTATAATGAAGTATATAATTTGTATAAAGTATTCACCATGAATTTCACAATTAATGATTATGGTTGTTTATATAATATATTTGTAGCATTTGCACTATTTTCATATATTTTCTTTGGAACTTTGTTCATAAAAGTAAGTGAGAACCGAACAGACAGGCCAAAATCAAATAATTCAGTGACAATGAGAACATCGGATACACAAAGAAACAAAGCAAGAAAATACACAAGAACCGCAGAGAAATGAAAACTGGGTTAACACACTATTCTGGAAATGAATTCAAATCAAGTAAAGGAAAAAAATCTTAAAATGTTACAGAAACAACGACAGTAGAATACTGAACGAACAAGGAAAGCGAAGACCGCAAAAATCGAAGTCCATGGACATGGCAAAAACGGCAACAGAGAAAAACAAAGACAGACCAAGGACGTGAGACAGTCATAATGCACGGAAATAAAAACACGACATTAAGAATTAAGGCACTCATATTGTAAACTGTCATGAAAACCAAACCGGGAGTGACACGAGGATTTCCGGAAGGGTAAGCACGTCTTGCTCCGCTACCGGCACCCGTCAACACCATCAATGAGCCAATTCAGGGTTGAGTCAAAACCGGTTATATCAAATCCGTGAAGACGTGAAATCTAGCTGAAAATGTCCGTTTCCATTTGGGACAAAAAGACGTTATATCTGTCGATGATATCATGGTGACGGCCATAGAATTTCTGAAGGGATGAAAGAAACAAAGGCTGAACAAATCTCTGACTCAGCACTTTTTGGGACAGTGTTGTTGTTCTACTAAAAAATCATTATTTAATTTACATGCTCTACAGTAACGAATCAACTGTGAAATGAACAGTCAATAGGCTGGAGAGGTAGGTATATAGCTGCTCAGAAAGGGAAAGTTAAGGAAAGAACTAATGGCGCAAGATAGGAAGATAATTTTGTCACTCTTTAGGATCATTACAACCAATGAGTTATTGCAGCACGATCAAATATTTTGGTCATTCGTTGATAATAATTTTGATTCCACTGGTCAAAATATTAGGTACATGTACTCTAATGTTTTTGATGATATACGGAAACACAAGATATAGCTATATCAATTATTACATAAATACCGAAGTTGCATAATAAACAGTATGCTGTACAGGTATTTCAAGGAGAAACCTCATTCAGGGGCATTAAAATCAACAATAGGAAGAAAGAAGTACTAATTACCAAAAATATCAAAATAGGAGGCCAAATCCGGTATCAAGGTAATACAAGAAACGAATCATTTTAAGGGGTTCCAATTAATTCTCTATAATTCTGATGTAAGACATGTCTTACTACAAATTTTGTTTTAGATATCATGAGTAGCATATCTGATATTCATATTTAAGCTTATCGTTTTTTAATTTCGTTGAGGGTACAATCAAATCTATAGTTTTGTATGCACACCTGCTGTAAATCAACTTGCACATTCCTGATACTTTTTTTTACTATTTAAACGACCTTCTGAAATGCCATTATGGACAAGAAACTGAATTTACTGTGTAATAGTAACAAAATGTGAAACAATCTTAATGTAGAACATTAAAGTAAACCAATACCAGACAGCGTAAAGTTGTGTTATCACAAACATTTTGATAAGTTGGACATTTTTCTAGTTTGATTTTTACTATGAGTCTTATTGTGTGTTTATTTTTTAGGCATTCACCACATATAGGGGGAGGATTTGGATCCAAGAAAACAAGTTTAACCCCTACACAATTTTTGCGCCTGTCCCAATTCAGGAATATGTTGGTCGTTAGTTTGTCCTTGTCTACTTATAAAATTTTAGTTTCTTGATATTCGGGTTATTGGATGTGGTTTGTTTCCATTGATTTATTCCATTTTTTACTTTTTGTGGCCATTTAGGGCTTGCTATATGGTGTGAGTTTCCTCACTGCGTTGAAGACCGTACAGTGACCCCTAGATGCTTTGCTTTGGGTCGTTATAAGCTGTAGATGGGTTGTTGTTTCCCTTTTTTCATATCTGTAAGCATTATTTTATACTTCACTATGATAAGAAAATAGAAAATTCAGATACATGAAGACAAAATGTGAAATATTTGGTCCAAAATTTTACTAATTTTAGGATACATTCAACAGTACCCAATATTCATTTTTTAAAAAGGAAAAACGCCACTAAAGTCAGTTGTTCGCGAGCCTTGCATATGGATTAAGGGATATGGATTATTTGTCCTTTTAGTTTAGGGAACTGTATTATTTGGCCCTTTATTTAAGGGATATATTATTTATGAAATACGAAAAATGCCGGAAATATTTTTTGAAAAGTCGTATTTTTAGGGATACCTAAAAACATTTTACGGATTTTGATTATTTGCTTCAAATACTTTTAATGATATTTGTGAATATATTTCTAGTGATATGGATTATTGATATATCCACGGGCAGTATACAAGGCTTGCTCATGTTGGCATCACCATTGCCTTTTCTTTCCGTTCATAAGTAATATGTCAGATAACGGATAATTCGGAAATCTGATATTTATTAGAGACCGCGTGGCAATAATTCGCATTTTTTTCTCATCTAATTTAGTATTACAGTATATTCTGCTCATTAGAAGTGAAATATCCAGGCAAATCTTGCAATTTGATTGGTTACCTTGACAGGGGATATGAGACCGTATCCCCGTGGTAGCAAAATCACAATTTTTAAATGCTTTCAATATAAAAATTATAGCACTTCTAGCAGAATATAAAAGTTATTCGGGCTTTACAGGGGATACGGGTTCATATTCATTGTCTGTGCCCTATATCCCCTTCACCTGACGGCTCAGGGGATATAAAACACAGAATGGGAATATGAACCCGTATCCCTTGTGAAGAATCCCGAATAACATATGATATTATCAGATTTTATTTATTGCTAAGTTGCAAAACCGTTCATCAAGATGTGATTAATTGATAAATAAATTAAAGAAATTATCCAGGTCTTTTCTCGGCAAATGCTGCAAATGGATAAAAAAAAGCACTTGCATATAGTTTGTCAACATAGAAATTTATTTTAAATAATCATTTTATTTTGGTTTTTTTTCATCCAAGATTGTTGGAATTGCGCAGTTGTTAAAGTAGCAAAGAGTCGTAATAGGATAAATAAATAATTTAAGTTATACTAAGAATCAATATTGATATTTCACACACTGGTCAAACTACATCGTGGATGTTTCTACGTAATTTAACAAATTTTCCCGTCAAGTAGACAATTTATAACGAATTGTTCTTTACAACTTTACTTGTCGTAACATTCAAGCTGAAAACATAATGTATTGGAGTGCTTGAAGTGCAATATTTAATTAGGCCTGTCACTTATTGTATTACGTATTGGAGAAAATTGCACAATGTTTCATAGGAATCGTTACAGAAGATATGGAAAAATGACAATTGTCAAGGTAGTTACTAATTCGCCATTTACTTATTCCCTATTCCTTATTCGTTACCCATACCCTATTTCCTAATTCTTATTAACCACTTACCTATTCCATATCCGCTATTTACCCATTCCATATTCCCTACTCGTCATTTACTTAATTTACATACCATGCATGATAGGCTATTTTGATAAATCGTTGTTTACCGTAACAATATCATGGCATGAACAGTTGCAACGATGATAATGTGGGAAATAAAACAGTCGTTTAAGATATTAAAGCTATGTACAAATAATACAAATTTGTAGAACACCCTCCATGACACTGTATGTACATATTTAAGAGCATTCGTATACGTAATACCGCCAAAGCAGATACTTGGCGCAATACAAGCATATGCTAAGCAGTAGCCCGCTATTTGTCGGATTTCTTAGTAGGTATTTTGGCATTTATAAGTTGTAAAGCATTGAAATTACTTGTATTCCATGTATAAGCTAGGTCGAAATTATCGAAATTATTGCATAACTTTTGATAGTATGACCTGTTAGGCTTAAAGGTAGGAAGTTGCAATGCAATATATATGGAATATAGGACACTTTGTTTTTGATACGGACTTTATCACGGCAAGTATCAAGTGAGCCCGTCACTAGAGAGGTGAAATAACTCCATTAGCACATATGCATCTGTCTCCACCCTCCGTTTGTATTTTGTTATCTATACGTCCAGAAAATAACAAATAATTCACTAGAATGAGGTAATCTGCAATAATCGAATAGGCAATTAGTATAACAGCAAATAGCAAATAGTTTAACAGCAAACAGCAAATAGTTTAACAGCAAAGCGTGGTAGCTGTGCTTATGGAGTGATTTTCACCTCTACAAATGTTTATTTACGGTACATAACAGAGAATAATACAACTCACTACTAGAAAGAGATAACCTGCAATCATCGAATGGGTGATCGATCAGAGACAAGTACATGTATGCTAATGGTGTGAATTCACTCTTCAAGGTGATATCGTGCTATCGTCGAATACGCAACGAATAAGTAACAAAGAACCAGCAGAGTCTAGAGAGGAAGAATTTGTGCTAATGGGGTTAATTTATCTTTAGGAACAAAGTTCTTAAACTGAATCACAGATAAAAAGGTACAAATGGAGCGTAGAGACGAGTGCATGCTTGCTAATGAAGTGATTTAGGAACTTGCTTTTTACTCGAGAATCGTCATTCAAAGGAAGCTTTGTAGACACACAACCAACAACAAGAACGTTTCGTTTGCATATGAATTGGTTATTAACAAAATTACCGAACATAATTGTCAAGATCTAAAGTCAAAGTGACAAATAGACAAAGCAGGCGTAAAACTAGTGGAAAAATTGTCAACCGCAATAGTCCTGACTTGGTAAAGGCATATCAAACGAACCGGTTTTATGGCGCGTTAAACCACCCCTCCGTTGCAGTAGTGTCCTGTAGAAACTCAACAGCAATGCTATTTAAAAGGTCTTTGATAATAAAAAGTAATGTTCATTACAGTATTAAGTAAAAAATGAATCTTGAATCACAGTTAGAACCAAAACTTCAAATGTTTCCACAAAATGAAAGAACAATGCTAAGTTATTTTGTTATCTATTTATAAATCACGAGCTGCTGTGAAGTAAAGTGAACAAGATATTATGTAGGCTTAGCTGATAAAAAGATTTTTAGTACAAAGTCCACAAAAATCACAATGCATCTCCTTATCTTAAGATTTTTAAGATCGAATACGGAACTATCCATTCATTCTTTTTTCTGTCTATTTCGTCCAACTACATATATTCCACTTTGGCAAATATATATGTTCAGTTATTACAAAATGGTACTTCAAAGATTTTCCAAGTTGCCGTTATATGCCGTTATAATTTTAGGACATGTACTTGATTTGTGATAATGAGTAAGTCTTCTTAAATTGTATAGCAATGGTTCGAAACAAACGTTGGATACACTTTTCCGAATGTTTGATAAACTGTAGATATGGGAAAGTTGCATTCCAATTTCATATTTATTAGCGATACAGGTCATTCAATAATTTGATATTTCACGTATAGCTGATGCATGACATGTAAAACATTCCCCAGATTTCAGCCTCTATGCCCAAATATCCAAAAAGATTCCATTTTATTTTTGATATTGCTGATACAAAATTTTAGCCCAAGGTTGTCCTTAGGATGATGACATAAATCCGGCATGCACACAATGGGTTACTGCACAGCATAAGCTTTTATCGTGTGAAGTTTCTGCTTTCCGGATATTATTCAAATACGAATGCACGTATGTGCATACAGTGTCTTGTATAAATCTTTCTCTTCAAGCGGAGGGTCTTTATATTTGCGCATATTTACTATTTAATATGACTATTTCGTTTCTGTCAACTTTTGAAAATGCTCATTGGGGTCCTGACTTTAAATCGAGTTAAAATCACTTTTTAATATTTGAAATTCGTTAATTATAGAATTTCTTACTGGAGTAAATGTTGATCGGACAAACTTCCTACAAATAAATGGTAAGATTAAGAAAAAGTAAGTTTTTTTTTGTTGTTCTTCATCCTGATGCCTTCAAAAATGAGCACAACTCATATCTTATAGTAAGTTTTCTGTGTTCTCGTTTTTGCCCTGTCTTTGGACTTCGATTTTTGTGAATGTCACCCCTTTGTTCCTTCGGTATTCTGCTGCCGTTGTTTCAAGGCGGTCCTTTACTTGCTAGATATTAAATCCATATGTTTTTTTGCATGCATATATATTCCTTGGAGATTTGGTTATTGCTGTTGAGCCTTGTAGGTTTGTTGTTTCTAATATCTGAGTAGTTGGAATGGTTTTTAGGACATAAAGTTTAGTTACTTCTCATAAGCAAGTGGATGGAGTGTTACTGCTTGTACTTTCAGTTGAGGTGTTTTCCATTAGTATACCGTCAAGACCTTTTCAATCGCATTTAGATTAATTGTTCTTGCACGTTATATAATTTATGTACAAAAGGGACATAAATTGGCAAGAAGCCTCTGTTGAAATCCAGAAAACAGTTTTTTTCTAATTTCAGGAGTAAATTTGTTTTCTTAATCGGCGGGAAAACGTAATAATTCCTACAGTTTTTGAACTAATATGATCATATAAACAAATCAATTTTAGTATGTGTGATTTCTTTTCAGCCAATCTATTTCCCTGAAATTAACACGGGTGACTTTCAAACTAACGCTTTCAGTTGAATTACGTCATTTGATGTCGATTTAAATCAGATTTTGGTTAAAACGCCCATGCAAACATGCATTTCTGTTTTTTTTCTCTCTCAATTTGAAATGCCAGTTCCAAATCTTGATTACACTGCACTGAATTCATCTATTTCTTGTAATGAGATTGTTCAACAGAAGGAAAAATTAATTTGTGTTGTAAACTCGATCAGAGACGCTGTAATATTGAGGGAGAAACGCTGCAATGTTTAGTAAAAGTCAATATCGTTTCCGCAAACTTATCTGTCAAAGATTTTCGTTAAGATTATAACTACTTGGATGTAAATGTCAAAAATTAGAGGATATACACTTGTCTAGAAATTACATGCTTTCTTTTTATAAAATCATTGGGACGTTTTGGAAAAATCAAAATGAAGGTACGTTAAATTACTTTAGTTTTAATTTTATTGTCAAATGCCCATGCAATATCTGTATACGCTTGTCATAAATGATTGTTAAGGATTTGCAAATAATTTTTATTTTTGGTTATAAAACTGAAAAAGAAGTAAATGAAAAAAATGATAGGTTACCGATGTTGTTTTTCAGATTTAAGTGATTAGAAATTTGGCGGGAAATTGAAGTCCTTTATGTTTTAAAATAAGCAATATATCATGCACGCATGTGACAAAATAACTAGAATTTTAATGAAATTTTGTCAGAATACTCTTAAAGATGTACAAAATGAAATTATTAAACAAATATAGGGGTTTGTGGGCAAAAAATCATAATACTCTTTAATTGATAAAGCAAAAGAAGTAAAAAATTGACACGTACAGAAGTATCAAAACGTGACCAGAGAGCATCCTTAAATTATTATTAAATTTTCATCCGCGATCAATTTCGTGTCTTCAGTAATTTTCCTGAAAACCATGAATTTCAAAACGGGAATTGAATTCAGATTGACATCAATTTTACAAGTGATTTGTATCATAAATAATGTTCTATGAATTTAAAATTTAAGATATGTACTTAATAAATGCAATTTTAACTCGAAAGGAAAGTTTATAAAATCATCTGAGCGGTATCACGTGATTGACATGCATATCAAAGGTCAATTCAAATGAGCTGTGTACTTTCAATCAAATAAAGTGCGGAAGTAATTTCTTTCATATTCGTTTTTGTTAGTCATTTCACGATTTCGATATACCTGGAATGTAGTGTTTTTTATCTGCAAGCTTTTCACATTGCTTACAAGGTATGACATAATGCAACAACGATCTTTTCTTGCAACAAGCTGTTTCATTTTATAACCAATGTGAGCCATGCTGATCTTCCAACAGTTGGTCTCATGATGTTCTTTCATTGAACAATCCTCAATTTAAGACAACCTTCATCTTATATACCCAAATGAACTCGAAATTAAAGAGACCAATGATACACCATCATCAGCATCATATCTGGACCTATACCTCTACATTGACAGCTCTTGACGTCTGAAAACAAAACTTTACGACAAGCATGATGATTTCGACTTTCCAATAGCGAACTTCCCGTTTTTGAGCAGTAATATTCCCACTTCTCCGGTATATGGCGTGTACATTTCACAACTCATTCGCTATTGCCGTGCCTGTAGTTTGTACAGCGATTTTGTCAACAGAGCGAAATTACTGTCTCAAAAACTTATACATCTAGGGTATGTTCAGTCACTGTTGCAATTGTCACTACAGAAGTTTTACGGTCGTCACCACGATTTGACAGACCATTACAATGTTTCTGTTTCACAAATGGGAACAGATATCTTTGGGTAGATCCAGAGATTGTTACCGAACTGACTAACACTGACTGTGACAAGATCTGACTTTTCACCGGCAGTGTGACGGGTGCCACGCGTGGAGCAGATCATGCTTACCCTTCCGGAGCACCTGATGAAAACTGAGTTTTTATAGGGGTTCGCACTGCTAGTGCTTTGTGAATTGCCGTGATGATTTTAGAATTTCCCCTTTCCTCGTTATTGCTTCGGTATTCGTTTGCCGAAGTATTTGTCGATCATGCAGGTATGACATGTTTCTGGACATGATTTTATCTAGCAATAGGTTGGTTGTGAAATCAATTCTTGCCGATCAGGTCTTACAATTTTCTGACCACGACATTATCATGGTGATTTTCTTCATCTGATCTATCCAAAAGAGCGCGAAATTTGGGATACTACAGACACTTCTATATCGAACTCATTTCTTGTCCTTTATCTTGAAATTGAAAATAGATGCCTACAAACTAAGCTGTATGGCAAACGCGGTGACTTCACTTTTCCAATTGTCAACTTCCCTTTTCCTAGTAGGTAGTCCCAAAGCACGGCATATTGAGGATGTTCGCTTGTTAATTTGCAAATAATTGTTATTTTTAGTTATAAAACTGAAAAAGAAGTAAATCGAAAAAAAAAAAAAAAAAACAACACACAAACAAAAATGATAGGTTGCCGATGTTGTTTTTCAGATTTAAGTGATTAGAAAATTCCACTTCCAACTTATTTGCTACGCAAGGACCTGAGGCCGATACAGTAACTACATTGATAGAGCCCTGTTGCTCATAAATAGGCAACTTAAACAAGGGTATGTTACCCATATCTTGAGGTCATTAAATGCAGAAGTTTTAAAGTCGACATCACGATCTTATGAACCACAATGGCATATCCGTTTCCCTATAAACGCTAAAGATTGTTCTTTCCTCTTCTCGATTTGATATGTTCAATATGACTGGTGTCTTTTAAGAAGCAAGAAATGCTTACTCTACCGATGCATCTGACTCACCAATGCTTTTTGTTTGGGTCAATGTGTGTATGTTTCCTTGATTCTGATGTTTTTGTATCTTTGTGTTCTGATGATGCCATTGTCTCTTGATTATTATTCTTCAGACTGACCATCTCACTTACTTGCAATCGGTTATCTCATCTCTCCACAAGGTTTGACATGTACTTGATCAAGCAACGGCAGTAGAATACCGAAGGCACAAGGGAAGCGAAGACTACAAAAATCGAAATCCAAACACATGGCAAAAACGGCAACAGAGAAAAACAAAGACAAAGCAAGGACGTTAGACAGCTACAAGCACGGAAATAAAAAGACGACGTTAAAAACTTAGGCACTCATAGTGTGAACTCCAATGAAAATCGGGCTTGACATCAGGTGCTCCGGAAGGGTAAGCATGTCCTGCTCCGCTAGTGGCACCCGTCACATTATCAGTGAGTCAATCCAGGGATGAGTCAAAACCGGTTATGTTGAATCCATGAAGACGTGAAATCTAGCTGAAAATGTCCGTTTTCATTTGGGACACAGACACGTCATATCTGTCAATGATATCATGGTGACGGCCATAAAATTTCTGAAGGGATGAAAGCAACAAAGGCTGAACAAATCCCTGACTAAGCAACTTTTGGGACAGTGTTTTTGCTCTATTCAAAAAATCACTGTATAAACTACATGCGCGACAGTAACGAATCAACTGTGAAATGTACACTCATTAGGCTAGAGAGATAGGTATATTGCTGCTCAGAAAGGGAAAATTCACAATTGTGAAGTTAAAATCATCACGTTTGTCATAAAGCTTAGATTTCAAACGTCCATCTTCAT
>MJUU01063564.1:35324-104597 GCA_002080025.1 Modiolus philippinarum | reverse complement strand
ATCAGCTAAAAGCGGCGCGCAGTTAGTTCCCATGGGAATCCCGATTGTCTGTTGAAAAACGCGACCTCCAAATTCGACAAAAATATTATCATTAAAAAATTCCAACATCTTGATTACGTCATTCTTTGTGTACTTCTTGTTTGACTCAGTGTGGTTTTTTTACAAAATATGTTTTGTCTTTCCCTACTACTAAGTAAGTGTATCTGCGTTCTTTGTTTTAGAAACATTGATGTATCAAATCAGAAATTATTGTTTTTAATTTATTGTGTGGCAGGGTAGTATAAAGAGTAGAAAAATCAAAAGTTTGTATGCTGTGGTAATGGGTAAGGCTGCTAGAGGATAGCTGTTCAAGAAGATCTTTAGAATTTTTTGAGAATCCTCATCTGATTGACTCCGCTCGTGGAGTAGACTTTATCACAGTAACTTTTCAGGCCATCTCTGACTGCGGTCGATAAAGTAGTAAGGAGCTTAGAAAGTGGCTCAGTGGTGCATCTGGAAGACCGCGCAATGAATCTCTGTTTGTATGGGTTCTTGTGAAGTTTAGGGACCCAGTAGGTGTAGGGGTGCTGATTGTTTTCATCCCCCGCTCAAGATAATACTTTGTAATACTTTGTTGCATCTTGATGATCGAATATGACATGTTCCTGTCCACGATCTTATCATTGACTCATCTTGCTAACCAGGTTTGACATGTAGCTAATCATGATCTTTTCTTGCAATAATTTGTCTCATCTTTCCCGCAATGTTTGATCTGTGACTGACAACCCTTGGATCTAATCTTGCAATAGCGTTTCTGATCACACCGAATAGGACTTTGACGTTCTTGGCCACGATCTTATTTTAAAATGTGCTGCTTCACCTTACCGACTAGATTTGATATGTTCCAGATAACCGTCGTATCGTGCAATGTCAGTCTAATTTAACTCACAACTCATTCACTACTCAAGGGCTTGTGGTCGATACAGTGACTTTCTTGATAGAGCTCGGTTGCTTACAAATAGACTACTTAAGCAAGGGTATGTTACCAAAAACTAGGTCGACATCGCAATATTGTCTTGTGGATCTCTATGGGATATCTGTTTCCCAGATGACAACAGTTCTTTCCCTTCACTACTAAAGTTTGTTTTTCCTCTATCGGATTTGACTTTACTACAGAAGTTGTCATGTTAGTTTTGTAGCGTTTTTGTTCATTTTTGTTTGTTTGTTATGTCTTTGTTATACTGTCTCAATTCGAATTGCTGTGAATTGCCGTGATTTTGGATTTATGATTTTAGAATTTCCCCTTTCCTCGTTCTTGCTTCGGTATTCGTTTCGCGATGTATTCACATCGGCGGGTGTCTAATAAGAAGCAGGAGATGCTTACTCTACATTTGTATTTAATTAGACTTACCAATATACTGTCGAAAACATGTTCTTAGTCAACCTTTGTTAATATGTTATTATGGCTGTATTTGGCATGTTAATGTATCTGAATCATTGTATTTTCATTGTACTCTACTCTTTCTTTGTTAAACTGTTAAACATGTTCATTCCGTCATATGATTGTAATTATTATATTGTCTTCATGTTACGCTGTAAATTAATAAATCTTGAAATCACTACCAGTACAACTGATCTCACCCATGGTTTTTATTGGGTCCGTGTTGTTTATTCATTTTTCTTTTTTTGTCCTGAACTCAAATGGTGTCCTTGTTTCTCAGTGTTTCCGATGTTGCCGTTGTCCATGGATTGTTCGTTCTTTTGACTGAAGATTCGGTTCTCACTTACTTTAATGCACAGTTTTGACATGTTCCTGGCCAGGATAATGCAACAAATAGGTTATCTTATCTTGCTGATCAAGCTTGATTTCCCAGCCACAACCTTGACTAGGAGTATGTCGGACCATCTGACACATATTTTACGACCACCGTCTACTCGTCTTCTTACCAGCCAGGTTGGGCATGTTCATGAATACAGCCTTTTTTATTATACATTTCAAATAACGCTGGGCACATGCATACTCCGTTTTATTCCTCTTATAGTGATCCTATTCATATTTTCTGTCATTATTGTGTGTATTGCAAATAATGTGAGAGAATGTTGGATTTGTACGCTCCACTATTGACATAAATAATAAAAAAAATAAGGTTTATGTTTCCACCCCAATATATGGAAAGTCCTAAATGCAGCCAAAATAAAAGATTAAAAGAGGCCCTCAAAATAAATAGTTTACTAATCTTAAGAAGATCTAAACTTACTATGAAAGAAAAATACACTAAATTGTAAGCTATACAGTTTTGTAAATTTTTTATCTCTAACAGTAATTGCTTTTTTATCTTTTGAAACATACTTTAAAAAATGAAATATTAGAAAATGCATTTACCTATGAATAAAAGATTGATCACGGTTTGAAACAACTGCCAGTTTTTTTTTTTTACACATATCCCATCTTAAATACTGCTATAGAAAATAGTATGCCACCTTTTCCTCAATTTTGTTCATTCATTTTGCTAACAGATCTACTGATTTTCCAAAATGGTTTAAAATAATCATCTTTCATATACACTTAAAATCTTAGTCACTCTAATTTTCACAGAATGCCAATTAAAAAAAAATATTACAGTTCGGTATTTTAGCAATATCAGAACCACAATTAACTTAGTGAATTTCGCAAGAACTCTTTCCATAAGTTTAACAACAACATAGGATTGTGGTTCTCAGGGGTATCTTACAAAACATTTTCGTAGGACCATTCTAAGCAGATTGTACATTAAAATTACATTAAATAGTTTAAAGCTATGTTCGTTTGCATATTTGTGACATACGTTTTCCTTAAAAAGACAAAAATGTTCAACCACATTGCGACTCTTCTTTTAAAATGGCCCTAAAAGTATTCAAGTATTTAATGTAAAATCTGACAAGACAGTGTTGTCTCTCCAAAACTTATATAAGTGCTTTTATAGATTGAATATTTGATATATTGCTTAGGGCAGTCTTTTTTTATTCAACAAGATCTTTTTACTGTAAATGGAATAAGAATTTCTGGGAAATTGCATTTCTCTATTTCATAATTTATAGAATTGAAGAACAAAGCACTAATTCTTTAATTATTGCACTAAAATATCCAAAAATGTTATCCTTTATCTTTGAAACGTTCTTCACAATAATCAATTCTTCAATTTTCAACGATGGTGTAATTGAACATTTTACCATATGGCTGCAGAACATTCAGACATTCTTTTTCAACTATTACTCATTAAAAATCTTCCCTAACAATTCAAAGAAATGTTACACTCGCTTCTTCCAAATGTTTGATGAAGATTATTTTTTTCTCCAATTCCGTAGTTTTGACAAATAATCTTCATCAAACATTTTAAAATGCATTGAAGAGACATAACAAAATTCACAGTAACTTCGGTATTTAGTTATTCAAACAATGTCGGACACGTGCATGCGTACTATCGACTAGCCCATGAAGTTATCATTTTCATTGCAAACATCCTATTATGTGGTACGCTCAACTCTTGGTAAACTATGTTGATTTCATATTATACCTTTTCCATTTCCATCCTCACTGAATGTTTACAACCGAATTAACTATCAAAATTGATTTACTAAATGAGTTTTGTAAATTTCTTATATCTATCTTCGATCGCGTTTTTTATCATCGTGATCCATATTTTGAAAAATGAAATATTGTAGTGTACATATAACATTGATCCTTGATAACAAATCGTGGTTTGAAACAAATAACGTTTTTTGTTACAAATATTCCATTAACCACAAATAGCTATGAACTTGAATGATCACTGCCATAGAAAGAATAACAACCCATTTCCCTGATTGTTGTTCATTCATTTTGCGAATATATGACAACTCCGAATTACTCAAAGGGTTAACTTCTAAATACATAATCATCAACAGAGGGTTAACTTCTAAATACACATTCATCATCAAAGGGTTAACTTCTAAATACACATCCATCATTTGTCAGTTAGATTCACGTCTTCTCAGATTTGACATTACCCTGGATTGACCCACTGACGGGTGTTTTATACAGAGCAGGACACGCTTACCCTTTAGGAGCACCTGATATCACTCTTTTTGAGAGTTTATACTGTTGGTGGTTTAGGTTTTGTTGTATTTAAAGTGTTTGCGTTTTGTGGTTGTGTAGCATCTTTGGTCTTCCGTCTTCTGGTGTTCTTACTTTTGCCTTATCTCTGGACTTTGATTTTTGTAATCTTGTTCTTTGTTCCTTCGGTATTCTACTGCCGTTTTTCACATTCATGTGAGCCTATTTTACTATGATCATAACCAAAGTCAAATCTGTGCTATTTTATAGACTTTCAATCTATACACGTTCAACAGCAACATAACTATTTTTCAGTTTTCGGGATGTCTTACAATTAGTATGTTCATTCTAAGCGCTATTTATTACATTCAATGGACAGTTATGTCCGGTTGGTTATATGACGTGTGACGTATACTCTTCCCCTAAAAAGACATTCAGACTTTCAGACCATACAGCTCATTAAAATTATTGCAGTTGGAGTGAACATATGTGTTATGGTCTCATGTTCATTTACTCCATATCCTTTCGTAAAATATTTCAACCGCAATGTAACACAGTGAAACGGCCCGCAAACTTTAACCTTAAACACAATTTCAATGTGTCATGTGACCATTCTTAATTTACTATCCATTAATCAACATTATTACACAATATTTACAATTTTGATAGCTTTTCAATTTTACAATTTACAATACCATTGATTCATTCCTAATTTTCTATTGCAGGGTACACATGTTCACCTCTACCATCGTCCAATTAACCTTTGTCAGAATTGACATTAATTCACGGGTAATAGTAAAACCTTCCATCCACAGCTACTTCATTTGTAGCTATAACCCGTGAATTTATGCCAATTCTTCATGCGTAAAAAAAAACAAAACAAAACAAACAAAACAAAATTCAAAAAAAAAAAAAAAACAAACAAAAAAACAAATTCCTAACCTCCACTCATCATTCAGGTCTCAAAAAAATCTGAAACACATTCTTGTTAGAGCCAAACTACCTTCCCTCGAAAGTGGTCACATTTAAAACATGTTCCGACAAAAATAATTATGTTTTGACTTCCAAACTTTGTTTTATTTACAGAATGCCATTTGTGTAATTTTGTTGGTATCCATGTCTACTTGTGCCAGTCATGGAAATATTCTGACACTAATTCCGAATGGACGACATATGCCTAATCCTTGTAATGCGAGGAAATCGAATGCCAATGTACATGAAATAAACCATTATTACTATGACAATAAAAGAAATCCATTCGTTACTGATTTCAACGCCTTAGGCATGGTAAGTATTATGCAACTGTACTTAATCATTTATATGACGATAGAATGTCTGATGGGCGGACAGCAACAATAAAGTGTATTTTTTTTATTAATGTTCGAAATGAATGTTTTGTCTGAGATTTTGTCGTTACGTGCTGCCCTTTTTGGATAAAGAAATAATTCATAGAAGCTTACTCTGAGCGACAGCGAGGGGTCAACTATCAACATAAGTTACCAATCTGTGGTAAAATCAGTATGCATTCAAGCTCTAATGGGACAAAAAAAAATCAGAAGTGAAGCACTCCTAGGTAACAGAAAATTCCGGCTGTTTGCCATTGGGCCGATGCCAATGCTCCCCGAGAGTAATCACCAGCCCAATTACTATAGTTAGACTTATCTGAAATGAGAAAATTATACCTTAATATTTTTTTTAAATTCTAACCCCTTAACAATATCGAGGGGTTCACACCGTGTATGCCACTCTTAGGATGTCATTGGTACTAGATTTGGCCTCCTATTTCGATATCTACCGTAGTTAGTACTTCTGTTTAGACTACTTTTTTATTATTGCCGGCGATGAGTGATTACTGACTGAAACACGTGTACAGCATAACAAAATCAAAATTTAGCGTTTATAATGCAACTTGGGTATTTTGTTTTTTATAGCACAGGGACCCCGAAAGTAAACGGAGGTCGTAAATTCGAACTCATAAGATTTCAGTTACTAGTGGATCATTTCTTAATGTTCTAACGTATGGTAATGATAATATTGGCAGTTTGTTCTACTTCAATTAAACTCCAGTGATTTGGAATATACCTTCCTTAGTTTTTGTCCTGTTTTCACGTTTCCTAGGCGATTGGAGAAATACGTTTCACCTCTCTAGAGAGAAGGGTGTTTTCTGTCACTGATTGGTTATAATTCACCTATGGCGTCAAGTTAGTTTACCTTTTTGAAACTATGCCATTGTTACGCCATGTTAATAGGTGACCATGCCATAAAGCGTCAGGCTTAGAAACAGATTCCACAAATGTGTCTCATGGAAAAACAACATTCCACACTTTCGATAATAAATCTTCAAATATTTAAAACGCTTGACTAGTCTCGCGTTTAAAATTTTAAAATCTAACTATCTCTAGTATAGAAATGTCATTTCTCACTTAAAGTTGTTTTGGAATCTATACTCACATTACCTTCGAAGTACAGCAACAACAAACTATGGAAAAGAAAACATGTATCCTTGTCAAATACAGCATGATAATGATAATGTGTCATCATTTTTGCCTGAATTTTCGTTTTTCGCTTTATATTTCGAAAGGAAATAGTTTGATAATAGTCATAAACAGTACAGGTTTGAAATCTTGAAAAAAAATTAACCACAGTTTAGCATTCTTAAATTAAACTTTATTGCTTCTCCGTCATAACCAGAAATTCTGACAATCGTATTGCAATCATCTAATTTAATGCCTGAATATTCACTTGAATTGGGTGTTTTAAATACAGTTTTTATCGAACATATAACCCGATACCACTAAAGTGACTGTATTAGTAAAGATATATGATCATATATAGGTTATTTCATCAATTGATGACGAAACCGGCATTTTTAAAACCCACAAATTGCCATATACATAATATAGTCTTTAATAAGTGATTTTCAGTCTCTTAAAGTAATTGTATTCTTAAGACAAAAATCCACCCACTCCCACTTAACCTGGTTCTACAACAAAATCTGATTAAAGGAGAATTTATTTAAATAGAAGTCTGAAGACCTTCTATTTCTCGAGTGTTTTATTCCAATCAATCTTCCACGTCAGTGCCAAATGTATTTATTTAATATATTGTGTAAATAGAAAAGATGTTATTGAACAGTTTACATTTGAGGAAATATGGTTTTCTCATCAATGGTAAAATTTGATATGTCTAAGAAATGTAGTCAGACAAATAATCAAATTGGAAAACCAAGCAGAAATTACATGAATCATTTTGTTATAACATACAGTCCGCAATATTACGTAACAAAAATGCATATTTTAACAATATTATTGACAGAACAACAACGTTTTGGCTAATTGTACATTTATATGCATTCTATACGGTTGCATTGGCATTATGGAAATTGGTTTACGGTTTCAACTGCCAACAAAGTAGCGCTAACATTACCCAAGTAACAGATACTTTGTCTACGTACAAAAAACCCAATACTTTATAGTGTATGTGAATATTAACATCACAGTAAGCTAGTACTTTGTTTCACCAGGAGGATATAACATCATAGTGGTCAGTATTTGAGCATATCACCATCACAGTTTCTAATACTTTCTTTGTGCATGAGGTTATAACCACCCTTACAGCCAAATATGTTGTTAGTATATGTGAATATTACCGTCACAGTAGACCAATACTTTTTACCCTTTTGCCGATGCCACTACTGTTGGACCAGAGGCCCCAAGGGTATTGAGCAGCCCAACAGTCTGACTTGTCTGACATGAAAAAAATTACCTTGCGCTTTATAGAAATTTACTATTTTTATTAAAATTCTAACCCCCTAAAATAACCGAGGCTTCATTCCGGGTATGCCGTGTATGGCATTCGTAGGATGTCATTGGTACTAGATTTGGCCTGCTATATTTCGATATCTTTGGTACTAGTACTTCTGTTTTGACTTCTTTTGGATTATGGCTTTCCATATTATTGTAATCAAATGCTGTTGATGAGTGATTGCTAATTGAAACATGTGTACATCATAACAGAATTTAGCTTTTATAATGCAACTTTTTGTAAGGATATTGCCATCATAATAATTCAGTCACGTGTTATAATAATCTGTTTTTACTATACAAAATCGTCGATATTTTAAGTTATAGAAAAGAATTGGATCTGGACACGGTTTTGACTTTGGACATATTATTTCTCCCATGAGAGGTGGTATTTACGAAGGAGAAGATGCTTAACCGTACAGAATCTTCAATGTGTTTACTAGTGCAATCATGCTTTAATTACTTTCGGAGTTGTATCATTGATGAAAATTCGGGACTAAGTTTCCTTGTACATTAAAACTCAAAACGTTCTGCTTTGGGTGAAGTTGTGTTGTTAGCTGTCTTTGACCCAAGTTTAAGGTATTTAATGTCATGTTCTCAATTAGCAATATATGAATTGCTTGGATCTTCAATTTATTGGAATATCTTTGGTGAAACATTCACATATCCATAAAGTAATAAAAACAATAAGTCTCCCGAAACTTCGTTTGGGAGACTTAATAAAGGGCTACCCCGAGCACAGCACGATTCGACCACAGCATGTCGACAACTGAAATTTGAACAAGTGTAAACTAACAAAATGTGGAATTTGCTGAACACATTAAGGGCGTTGACACATAAATTAACTGGACACAAACTAGCGAAAATAAAAATTAGCCCTTTTAATCCCTTATTAATAGGATATCGTAAAAGTTAAGAAAAATCTGTTGGCTACCAATGAAAGCTTTCATCAAGAGAAATCCAAAGAAAAAACTCCAATAAAAAAAAAATCACATATTTCTAATAATTGCAACTTTGGCCCATGTGACCCCTTATAGACCTATAACGGTAAGAGCTATGCCAAATCCATTGACATACTTCTGAAAGCTTACAAGGAGAGGAATAATAAAATACATTAAATCTGATGAAAATAAAGAATTCATTGCAATTTCGGCCCGTTTGGCCCCTTATATCCCAGAAACGGTAAGAGTTGCATCAAAACTAAAGGCTTGCAACGAGAGGAATCCAGAGGAAAAATCCCTTCAAAATCTGATGTAAAATAAAGATTTAACATATTTCTAAAAATTGCAATTTTGGCCCCTTTGATCCCTTTACAGCTCGGAAACCGTACGAGCTACGCCAAATCCGTTGACATACATGTACTACTGAAAGCCTACAATGAGAGAAATCTAAAGAAAAAATCCCATTGAAATCAGATGAAAAATAAAAAATTTAGGTATCTCCATGTTTGCCATTTTGGCCCTGTTGGGCCCCTCATAGCTTCGAAAGGAAACAAGTTATCAAAAATTTGATGGTGAAGCACCATATTCATTTTTCATAAGGAATCCATTGCAAAAAAACTGCATCAAAATCGGACTGAAAATAAAAAAAAGAACGGTATATGCCACATGAAATCCGTTGGCATACTTAAGATTGAAAATTTTCTAAGGAGTACACCGAAAGAAACCCCATCAAATTCCAATAAATAATAAACATTCTACTGTCAAATATGTGAAAACACCCAATTAAACCCCTTTTGGTCCCTAATTCTGAAACGGGTGGGGCCACAAACTAAAAAATGTTTTTTTAAGAATGTGCCAAGAAACACCATACCAAAATGATGATAATCCGTCCACTAGAACCAAAGTTATGGTGTCCACAGACACCGACACGGACGCCGACGACGACTGCGCCATAACATACGACCGCAAAATTTTTGCGGTCGTTTTAAAAATGGATGATAAAAGTCAAAAGTATTACTAACATAAAAACATTGCTACCTTACATATTTTGTTATTTGATAAAAAAAAAGTGTATACTGAGGCGAATGATAAGAAATATATTACATTTCTTCAAATTAATGACGTCACTGTATTACTCTAATGTTAAAAGCAGGTGCTCTTTCATGCAGCGAAAAGGTCAAAATATCATGATTAGAGTACATTTTTATAAATTATGTCTTTGTAAATTATAACTGTTGTTCATTTTACATAGAAATTTATAGGTGGTAAAGTATGCATTATTTGTCAGTTTTTTCATTTACCTCTTGTTGACAAAATGGAATCCGCATGCTTTTATATAATTCAATTTTATCATCAGACACAAATTGTACTTGTTAAAAACACATGAAAATGGTATAATAATCATATTATTGACAGGGCTTTGGAAAACCGTTTAGATTCGGAAACAATATTAGAAATCGAATTCACAAATTGGAATGTATGCTCTATTGACAATTAAGAGCTGTATAAACTTTCAATTTAAGTAATGCTTTCAGCAGTAATGATATTATCCAAATAAGATACCAAATTTAATAATGAATTGTAACTCAAAAATTAAACTTGGAATTAAAATAGTGGTTGTGTTTCTGATTTTACTATTATTTTATGCAACTATTCAGAGGTGCAAAGGAGGTTTGGGTTCACAGAGTGAGAAGACGATGCAAAATGGTGTATTCTGAGGATTTCAATTTGTCATAGCAAGGATTTGAGAAAACTATTTTGTCATAAAAGACGGGACAGTATAAAAAAAATTTGCTTCATATCTCTGTAACTTTGTTTCACTTTAGGACTTATGAAGCTGAAAATTGTCCTGCTCCAAGATACTGTCTCCAATAAATTTGATACCTTTGTAGATCTTTATCGAAACTGTAGTTGTAAAAAGAATTTGCGGATCAACACCGAATTTCAGATTTCTGTTATCATTGAAAGATGGTCATATGCAGAAGCTAGATTTACAGTTACATGTACTCAGTTTTCTGTTATCTATTACTACTGGGCCAATGCATAGCTTTGTCCTTATTGCATTTTGAGTATTCACTTACATATTTAGTGGTATAAGTTCCCTTTGGGATTTTGCATAATTTTGGTTAATGGTCTTCCAAATGTTTTGATTTGATCTGCGCTGAAAGGACATAAATTGTCGTTATGGCCATATGCAAAAGCCTTTGTTATATATCACCACTAGGCCGATGCTTCTGTTAAGTGTATTGTCAGTCCTCGAAAGTTTTCATTAACCTAGAAGTCAGTACTTTGATGCTTATCTGAGTACCGATTATTTGGAAACTTGCAATATCTGAATATGTGCTAAGGGCCGTCTTGAACTTGCTATGAGGTATGAGTAATGCTCATTGTTGAAGGCCTCATGGTGACTTCAAGATGAAGAACAACAATAAAAGCGTTGTTCCATTGCTGTGTTTTACCATGTATTTGTAGAGATTTTGTCTCATTTGCATTTACTCAATATCCCTTCATTGTTAATTTAGAATATTTTGCTTAAAACTAAGGAGTTTCTCCCTCGTGCATAGTGTTGTCCTTAACTTATTTGGGTTTTTTTCATTTAGATATTTTTTTGGTTATTTGTTCTCTATCAGATTTTGCACATTTTTGGTTAATGGTCTTTCAAATATTTTGATTTGTTGTTCACACAAGAGACATACTAAGTTTTAGAGATTGCAAATCGCAGAATCTAAATTTGTAGTAACTTCGGTATTTTATTATTCATTACCACTGATTGATTGATTGATTGAATATTGTTTAAAGTCTACTGAGCAATCAATGAGCCGATGTATTTGCTGGTTAACTGCTAGTCCCCGAGGGTATACACCAACACAGGAGCCAGTACTTCGGTGATGACCCGAACACTGATTATTTGCAACATCGAAGTTTTTGAATATTTCATTTGAAACTAAGGGGTATTTCCCTTTTGTATAGTTCTGTTCTTATTAGTGAAGGAAAGATAACAGGAAATACTTACAATGGCCGTAACATTACAATCACATGCCACAATCCACCAGGGAACTGCACAAGAAATACAAGTAAATGACAAAAGACAAACAAAGACAACGATATGAACTTGGCATAGCCGGACTTGGTATCGGCATTAGCAACAGCTAGCGGTAGGGTTAAACCGGTCTATGGGTACCCAAACTTCCCCTTTCGCTATCCAGTTTCCCTATAGTATAATAGACATACAAATAAAACCAAATACAGGTAGACCACTAACTCCAAGACCACAATCTTGAAAAAGAAAGAATAAAACAAAACTTAATTTAGAAAGATGGGTCAAGGAATGCTCGCCGCTAAACTGCCGACTAGCTCAAAGAGCCTAGCGTCTGCTGGTAAAACACTGTCGCACTACGGAATTAAAATCAAATTCAAAACTTCCCGAAGGGTTTGATAGATAATCATCATGGATTTCAGTAGACATCGGCAGTATCAGTGAGAGGCCAGTAAAATTGTAAAATCTCCAGGTCATTGAATCCAAAAGCCAGTTTAACGGAATCATGAAGAATATCAGGTCAATATCCCCTATTCCGTCCGTGAAGAATGTAAGTTACGTCCCAGTTTTTCTGGATTTTTTTTATCAGTTTTTGACATTTTTAACAACATTTCCGTAAAAACGAGGTTGAGAAAGCCGTTAGTAATAAGTTGTTTACTAGTCGCATTATATTTAGATATCAAATATTCATATCTTCTATTAAACTTCTTACAAATGTTTGTCAAACTATGAAATCTGCAACCTTGTTGTNACATACGTTTGTTCAACCTATCTTTTGTTTCCCCTACATAAATCAGTCCACAAAGAGAGCACTCCAAGCCGTAAATTAAATTTCTCGAGGAGCAATTCAGATCATCATAACTTCTGGTGTAATAAGTTTTGTTGGTTAAATTACTGGTAAAATTACTGGTAAAATCATCCCTTTTATTATAAATTCTAGTTTTTATTTTTCCAAAGTCAACAATGATAGTTAAATCGAGAAATCGGAAGTATTTAGAATCATTGTTTGCATTATTAAGTTTCATTTTTTGTGGGTAAATGAGGTCGACATAGTCTAAAAACTGGGGATTGTCAATTGTAAGGATATCGTCGATATACCGGCTGTTATCGTTGAAAATTGAAATAAGTTGATCACTGTTTTGTATGGTTCCATCCTGTCGATATACCTGCTGTTATCGTTGAAAATTGAAATAATTTGATCACTGTTTTGTATGGTTCCATCCTGTAGTTTTTTCATAAAGGTCCGTTCGTAACAGAACAAGAAAAGATCTGCAATGAGTTGCACAGTTTGTACCCATGGGAATTCCAATGACCTGTTGATAAACGATGTTGCCAAAACGAACAAAAATGTTGTCTAGCAAGAGATTCGGTGCTTTAATCATGTCATCGCAAGTCCAGGAACAATGATTTTTGTAAGTGATGTTAGAGAAGAATCCTTGCTTTTTATTACAACTGTCAATAACAGAAACTGGTCTTTTTATTCATTTTCGTCTATCTAAAACTTCAGTTGAATGTTTTACACACCAAAAGTAATTTATACTAGAGTTTTGATACGTTTTTTCACAGTATTTGATAACTAACTTTTTGATACAGGTGAATGCACTGGTTAAATGGATGGATAAATTAGTGGTAGAACAGTTACTCGATGTAAAAAAAAACGATGTTTTTAGGGATTTTGTGAGGCTTAGGAACTCAGTACATAATAGGCAACGTGTTATCTTTATGTAGAACTTGAAGCATATCTGTATCGATGTAGTGCTGCTTGGTTAATGGTTTTTCGTCAAAATTAGTACGTTCGAAAGTGTTAGAAATTGCCAATTCATTTTGTTGGACATCAATAAAATATTTCTTTCAAATAATAGCAACGTTGTTGGAGGCTTTATTGACTGGTACAAAAACATAGTTATTGCTAAGATTTCTTAATATTAACTTTATTCTGTTTACAGACAGCTTAAGCAGTGACTCTTTATACTTATTTTTATAAAAAATTTTCTGTTATGACTTTTGTAATAATTCTATCTTTAAACATATTGAGTGAGTGTTTGTCTGTACCATTTTAAACAATAATTGGTAACTGCGTCTTTAATAGTATCAAAACATGCTTGCCAGTTTATTTTCGAAGGTTTGCGATATTAGGCCCCTTATACCTTATTTTGGCTTTTCATAATTTGATATTTTTGGGTATTTGTTCTCTATCAAATTTTGCATAATTTTGGATAATGGTCTTTCAAATAGTTTGATTTGATCTGCACTAAAGAGACATATTATGTTGTAGAAATAGCCAAACACAGAAGCTTCATTTACAGTAACTTCGGTATTTGAATATTTTCCATTGGATTTATTTTGGGGGGAAGGGTGTTAAGAAGCAGAGGGGCGAGTCTAAGAGCGTGTTTAGGGGATGAAAAACGTTAGTTTTCGCTCGAAAAGCTTGTGACCTGACATGTAGCGCATATTTTTCGTCTAAAAGAGGTATAACTATTCCATTACGGTGCACGGTCACTCAGCCATTTTGTTCATTTATTATTTTTTAAGGAAACACTGTTACTGCAACATACTCATACATTATTTCTTATTTATCTAAAAAATCTTTATATTTGTAGCGTCTTATAAAATACTTAATGTGACTTACTTGCCCATTTAAACCGTTTTGGTAATTTGGGTTATAGGTTTCGTGATGAGGTCATTCATTCATATTGTAGATAGATGTTAATACTCGCGTTACCAAATTACTTGTCAATATCCATTTCCTTTATTTCTTAAAAGTAGTTTGTTCAGAGACAATCGACAAAAAAGATTTTTAATGTGCTGTCAACAGTATCCGGATTGTCTAAACCTAGCGTCCATTTGTTTATTCATCTGTACAATATACATTTCGATATTCATTTCAGGTATGGAGTACAGAGTTGTGCAGAAAAGACTCGGATCAGGATGGAATCAGTAATGGTGTAGAACTTGGAGATCCTGGATGTACATGGACCCCTGGAAGCATGCCATCTAGAAGTACCAACATTTCAAACCCAGGTATATGGGTATATTATTCATTACTGATTCCCGCCCTCTCAAACTAAGCTAAGAAGGACATAGTATACCAATATTCAAGTAATAGTCCGTTAAAAGATTCATTAAGATGTTCACATGACCTTTGTATGAATATGACCGATGCGTTGATAAGATGGGCGTATAATGCAAAGCATTCATCAGCCATCATGTCAATAAAGGTTGAGGATGTAGAATATCGAAGGAACAAAGGACGTGGTCATCACAAATAAGAAAGTCAAGAGACATTTAAAGAACGAGAATACACCAACACATGTAGCAGACACTAAGCATGGAGATAGAAAACCTAAGATTTAAAATTAAGGCACTAATATAGTGTAAAAAAAGCTGACGTTAGGTGCTTCGAATGAGTAAGAATGCCCAGCTAGCGGAGCCCGTCACACTATCAGTGAGCCAATCCAGCGTTAAGTCAAAGATGAAAATGGTTACAAGGAACAAGTGAAGTCCGACAGTTACAGTTAAGATAAGTCAGCTTGATGATAATTGTAGTCTTATATTAAGATGATGATCATGCCAGTCGCGAAACTGTTACAATATCACTCCTTAAAATTACAGTTTATAAAGCCAATTTCAATATAGCCAACTTCCCTTTTCTTGTTTAGCAACATTCCAACAGCGCCCAACACATTTGCTACTCAAGGTTCTGTTGTCGATACAGTGACTCCCTTGATAAAGCCCGGTTTGTCACAAATAGGGTACGATCTTGTGGACCCTAATGGGATATCTGTTTCCCAGATAAAAACAGATCTTTCCCTTTAAAAACTTAATGCTTAATAATTAAAAGATAAATCAATAAAAGAAACTTAATGCTGTTGTTTCCTCTACCGGATTTGACATGTTCAACCCGGCGATTGTCGTATAAAAAGCAGGAGATGCTTACTCTACCGGTGCACCTGATCACACCTATGGATCCGTGTTGTTCATCTTTGTATGTGTGTGTGATTTCATTTTAAGTGTCTGTACCGTACTTATGTTATGTCTATTTTTCTTTGTTTTTATACTGTTTTTATTTTCCCTGGGATTATCCGTTTAAGACTGACGGTTGGGATCTCACTTACTTTACATACTATTAACCTGCCACCTAACATTAATGTAATGCTTGCAGATACGTTACAAAGTAAGTGAGAACCACACCGTCAATCAAAAGAACAATCCATGGACAATGGCAAAATCAGACACACTAAGACACAAAGACACCACTTGAGTACGGGACAAAAAAGAAAAATGAAGACACACATACAGATGAACAACACGGACCCAATAAAAAACCATGGGTGAGATCAGGTGCACCGGTAGAGTAAGCATCTCCTGCTTCTTATAAGACACCCGCCGTGTTGAACATGTCAACTCCGATAGTAAAGTCGAATCCGATAGAGGAAAAACAAACTTTAGTTGTAGAGGGAAAGATCTGGGAAACAGATATCCTATAGCGATCCACAAGATCGTGATGTCGACCGTAAAAATTCTGTAGTGATGACTTTAAACTTTTTGTAACGTACCCTTGCTTAAGTAGTCTATTTGTAAGCAATTGAACTCTATCAAGGAAGTCACTGTATCCACCACAGACCCTTGAGTAGCGAATAAGTTGTGAGATGTAAACTCCATGTTGCTACAAAGAAAAGCAACAAAGCAGTTGCTACAAAGCAGACGTTTGAGCAGTCTCATTAGCAAACTTACTTTTTTCCTTCGATGTGGTAATTCTGTAAGTAATCTTCCCAAAGATTAGAAAGATTGCAGCCAATCACTAAATTTGATTTCTACAGCTGAACTTTTTTGTCTTGTCGACGTATAGGTACCATTCAAACTAATTGTTAGAGGAACGATATAAAAAATAATGTGTTAATTGCATCACTTTACCGTACAATGGAAAACATTATCTATTACGTTTGTATGAGTACCATTTGTCATTAACATCGTAAGCTTTTTTTCAACATTACCTACAAAATATGCAATGACTTCGATTCTCCGTTAAGCAAACCAATACAATTACTGCAAATATTAAACCCCAACTTAGGATAATGCCCTTTAAACGGATTATGGAAAATCTTGTTAACCAGAACTCTTAGAAACATTATCAACATGATTTTCTTGTGAAAATGATATTGGAAAGTGGACGATTTTATATTGTCAGTAAAACAGAGAAAATCAGAAAGAAAGGTGTTTTTCTTTATCATCAAATATCGTCAATCAATTATCTTTAGCTATGTATAAAAAACGCAGTAACAGTTTCTGATTAAGAATAATGAATGTTGCAATCATCAACCAACAGCACAAAAACGAAACTTTAGTTTTTTGTCTTGTATTTGTAATGTTTGTGAGCTTTTGTGGGGTTGTAGTGTCTTTGGTCTTCCGTCTTTTGGTGTTCTTGTTTTTGCCTAGTATCTGGACTCTGATTTATGTAATCTTGTGCTTTGTTTCATCGGTATTCTACTGACGTTGTTTTCTTATTAAATTGAGCAAAACTTACATCAACTTCAGAAAACTTGACAAGGGAAAGTGCAAGAGTTGAAATGACTATATGTTTAACACGCGGGGAGAGGGGGGGGGGTGACTTATAAGAAGCAGGGGATGTTTACACTACCGAAGCTTTTGATCTCAACCATGGTTCCTTTATAGGGCCCATTTTTTTCATTTTTGTATTTGTGCGTTTGTCTTCATTCTTCTTTCCTCTCCTCTAATCATGTTATGTATTTGTGTCCTTGCTTTCTGATGCCGACATTGTCCTTGAATAATCCATATTTAGTCTGATGTTTAGGTTCTCACTAACATTATGGCTTTAAAAAAAGGAAAATATTGGGACATCCGGACAACAATATGATAAACACTATAGCCTGAGGATACATTGACAATATAACATCATCTGTTCTGAAACCTCGATAACAAAATGTATATACATTGTAATTAATTTAAATTCTTGAAACTAATTAGAATAATCGTTAATTTTATTTCGAAAGAACGGCATATAATATTTCACGTCATCAAAGATTTGGAATTACTATTTTTCACCTTATCAAGGGTAGACTCTTGGTGACGGGTGCCGTATACGGCGAAGAGCATGTTCCATACCAGGACACATGATGTCACTCTCGGTTTCATGAAAGCTCGCAATGTATATTGTTTGGTTTTTAATGTAATCTTTTAATGGTAATATGTGTTGTAAATGAATCATGTCTTTAGTCTTCCTTCAACTGAATTTATCATTTTTGTCTAAACCGATACCGATTTTGACTTTTCCTTTAATTGACTAACTGACAGACTATGACGGGTGCTGTTAACAAAGCAGGACATGGCTACCCTCCGGAGTACCTGAATTTAGTCTCAGTTTCAGGTGAGTTCACACCCTGAGTGCCTTGGTTTTTTATGTTGTGTTTTTATTTCTGCCTTTTTATCTGTCTAACGTCATTGTTTCTTTGTTCTGTTTTTTTGCCATGTCTTTGGACTTCGAGTTTCTTGTTCCTTTCGTATTCTACTGCCGTTGTTTTGTCATATCCTGTTTAATTTATATCAACATTATATAAGTTGCTTTCCCTCGGTGATATGTGGATATGTGATCCTTATCTTGGAAAAGATACTGTTTCTTTGTGTGTCTTACTATATTTGTATTACCCATAAAATGATGTTTTTATGTTTTTGCCATTACTTACAGGTCTTTGTATATCTGCTTGGCGCGTTGGTCCTTTCTATATTTGCCTTCATGAGTGAATCTTCCATGTTTTGTTTAATTGAAGTATATGGATTCTCAATCTTATTTTTCTAAATCGTTTGATGTATAAACTGACCTAAATGTGTGAGTCTAGCAGACCTGCAGGACCAGTTAAGGTCAATTTCAACACCTGGCAAACGACACAGGAAAGTTCCACTTGGGATGAAGAGAATAAATGAGATGAGGTAATGTCCTTTATATTGGAATGTCAAAGGGATATGAGCACAAAACTGTAGGAAATCCACAGAATGTCATACTACGAAAAGAGCGACAAGTAGCACTACCCGTATTAGGTACTAGTCTCTACAAGAGTGAACGACAACAAACAAGAGACCTAAAAAGAAGTACGATTCACAAACAGCATATCGTTGCAAGAAAATATGATTATATATGTATAAATTGTAACCATTTGATACTATGTTACAGGAATATGTGAACCCATGAATACAACAAAATGTATAAAACAGAATGAGTGGCTTAGCTGCGATGACGGAAATTGTAATGCACTAAATGATGAAGGTATATATTTATTGCTGCAGATTTAGGATGACAATGATTTAACATATACTCTTAATTAATCCTCCGGTTCTTCATAATATACAATGCTTGTATGTTGATGCTGTTTTTTCCTATAGGTATTACACATAGACCATTTTAACTGTTGAACATCGAACTTTCGAGCATATTGCTTTCGTGCGAACATCTTTTATTGCATAAAAATAAGACACGTACTGAACGATGACTCACATATGCTCTATACTTATTGGAGTAAAAAGACAATAATAGTATATTATTAGTATAGATGAGACCTTTGGTTGTGCAGAAATGTTGCCATATTTGGCGTTTTCAGTAATAAAATGTACCCATTACGTCACAAACTAAACTATAAATATTACATCAGAATAAAATTTAGAAATAATTCCTGGCAGGTATATAGGAAATTTACCATGAGCTGGGCCTTTATATTCGAATTTAACCCAGATCGTTAGCGTCACAATACACAATCTGACGTTTTCAAACAGATGCAAATTCAAAATTCAAACTAAAAGAAAAACAATTGGCATTTACGTGTCTGAATGGCATGATTTAGTTGAAAACTGTTCTTAACCTTCATTTCCTTCATAAACCAAGACGAACAAAATTGTTGTTTTTTATCCCGTTTACCATTTTGCACATGTGCGAAATATATGGTTATCGAATATTTTACTGGTTGACGATAAACAAGAGCCATGTTAGAATGTTCTTTCATCGAGAATGGTCGCCTTGTTCAATCGCCGTCACATTTGCAGTTGGAGTAAGTCATTCTTGGTCTCAAAGTGTTTTAAGCACATTGTATTAGAATCACAATTAAAGCACGTGATGAATCATAAAACTATAAACTGTATCTATAACGAAAACAAAAGGATATAAAATGTTGTTTTTCTAATACAAAAAAAGAAGCATCGGTTGTAGAAGTAATCAGAAAACATTTGAATTCATTGTATAGAACTTATTTGTCTGAAGATTTTTCTGAAATTGAATTATTCTAATCATAATTAATACAGATAAACCCCCTTTTCATTGAAGTTTGATAATTGAATCAGAAAATTCTCTTGTATTATGATGCAATATTTGAATTTTTGTATATAAATTCGCACTAAATATGTCATAATATGGTTGTATTAACAATGTTAAGGGTGTTAAGATTTCAGCTAGATATAAGTACTTGTTCTATTTGAATTTCGTTATTAACAAATCAAGTTTAGATGGTTTGGTCAACAAAAGATATTTAAAAATAACGTATTGAAAGCCACCTTTAATTTATATCAGTTTTATGATTATAAAGGACGAAAATAGTAAAAAACCTTTTTCACAATAACTGCGGGCCAGTAAGTGAGCATGTGCAACGTTCATATCAGGAAGGTTGGGGGTTGGGGTAGAACAAAAGAATTTGCCGTCCGGAAGTTTTTACTGAGTATACTCATAGACTATCTCACAGTTATCGTGAAAAGGTCTATTTGTTATTTTGCAACCATACTTTAAATTACATTGTTTTTGTAAAAGGGGCATCCAGTTGTTGTTTTGATCGCATACCACTCATATATAGCGGAGCAAAACAATCAGTGACTTATCAACATGTTTTCACTAAGTTATTTTGTTCAATTCAAAGTAACCTCGGTAGTTTGTTTTTTGTTTTTTGTTTTTGTTTTTTGGGGTTTTTTTTGACAATTCCTCGGTATATTGCAATTGCATTTCATGGAAGGCAGATAATTTGACTGGAAATTTGACTGGAAATAAAATTTCTGTTTTTAGAATAATATATAAAATTAAATAAAGATTATTTTAAAGAAATAAAAAAATCATTATAATCCAGATAAGCTGTATATATGCTTGAATGCTCTAAATTTATGTAAATTCTAAAACCGAAGGATTAACTCCCTCCATCGTAGTTTTGTCCTGTGCTATATTTGATATTACTGATTATTCGGATTTCGTTTGGTTTTATGCATTTAAGCATTTTTTTTAATATGGATTTCCTTTGTTTGGGTTCTAGTGCTGCTGATGAGGAATTAATTTCCGAAATGGCCATACAGCTCATTAAAATTATTGCAGTTGGAGTTAACATATGTGTTATGGTCTCATGTTCATTTACTCCATATCCGTTCATAAAATATTGAATTAGCAAAAAATCGTGCAGTATTCCTCTCTGTTCGTTTGCAAGTCTTTTTACACTGAGGAGGAACTGCAGGAATTAATAATTTGTACCTTTTTGTCTGTTTCTTTGTTCATTATTGTCCTTACTTGTAAAAATGTTAATAGTAAACAAGTAACATAAATAGTTATAATAACATTTCTTTATCTCTGAGTGCGTAGCACGAAACTAGAGATAAAGCAATGCTTTTAATAGTACTAAAGCTTGTCAAAATTATCTGTATTGTTCTTATAAAGCTATAATTAATCCTTGCTGTAAAATGAAAGGAAAATGTATTGTTGTCAAAGTGTCTGGATAAAAACAGTTGTTTTTGATGCTATAACATGGGATTTTCATTGATGTAAAACTGTTATTTGTTTAGAAAGAAACGCTTAAATTTAATTATCGCAAAAAGATAAAATAGATGGAGAAGAGTATGGCAATATGAAGTCTTGTATGATGACGATTTTAAGGCCTTTTCTGTAAAGAATCCGCGCATTTTTAGTTAAAAGATAAATTATTTTACAAATTAATATATGCTACAATAAAATATATATTGCAGGTGTTCAGAAAACAACAATAAGATTTCCGGAATGGAATGTTCCAATAAAGCGGACTTCATATCACTGTATGGTATTTCATCTTCCTGACAATGACACATATCATTTAATTGGAACAAAACCAATTATAGATAACACAGACACAACACATCATATTCTTCTGTTTGGCTGTGATGAACGAGGTAAATCATAATTAAACATTGGTCTCTGATGAACGGGATATATCATTTTGATAAGTAAGCATTTTATTATGAAAACTGTCATGTATGAAATAAATCATATGCTTTAGAAAAGAAATAAATCTAGTTCTTAGATACAAAGCAGTATAAAAAAGTAGGTTTACTTTGCACCTGAATTGGATTTAGTGCCCTAAATGACAAGCTCACTGGGCTAATCCCAAGGTAGCGAAAAACCTAGTTAAAGCGGGTTAGTAAGGTTAGTAAGGTCGTAAAAAACTTGGCAATGTACATTAGGAGAAAGACCTTTTGGGGAATTACAGTTTTTGATGAAAAGCAACATCTCGAGGCGGTTCCAACTTTTCCATTTCTATCTTATTCAGTGGTCAACCACAATTACTGGCCCGCTTGCCCATCTTTATTTCTTTTGATTTTTGGAATTAGTTATTTTGTTAATCTAATTATGTAACTAAAATATTGTTAAATGAGCTTGAAACTCTAACTAATCGTAATTGGTTGTATGGTGTTCCAATTGTATTGATTTGATCTGCATTGAAGAGATATTGGTTGTCAAAATGCGCATATGCAGAAAGTAAATTCACAATTATTTCGGTATTTAGTTATCAATCGATGTTCTTTTACATTTTGCCGTATAGCGCGTAATACCGGTATATAAATCGTATTCGTCTATTACATGGTGAAAGTGATTACTTTCAACTTCCATTATTTGCTTTTAATCCCAAAAAGAGCTTCTAATTCTACAAATAGCAATGGCTACTTTAAATTGTAGTCTCTGCAGAGACGTTTTTTAATATACCCTTCTCATAAGTTGTCTGTTCTGAATAGTAGGTTTTATGGGTACCCAAACCTCACCATTTATATGTCCCGTTTCCCTATAGTATAGTAATCATACGAATAAAACCCAATACAGGTAGACTACTAACTCCATGACCACAATCTTCAAAGGAGAGAATATGACAATACGTAATTTTGAAAGATGGGTCAAGGGGTGCTCGCCGCTAATCTGCCAGCTAGCTAAAGGAGCCTAGTCTGCTGGTAAAACACTGTCGCACTACGGACGAAAAATCAAACTCAAAACTTCCCGCAGGATTTAGTCAAGAATCATCATATATTTCAGTATACATCGGCAGTATCAGTGAGAGGCCAATATGTATGTAAAATTTTCAGGTCACTAGATCTCAAAGCTAATTTAACGGATGCAAGCAGACTATCTTGTCAATATCCCCAAAGAATGTAAGTTACGTCCCAGCTTTTTTGGATTTTTAATTAGTTTCTGGCATTTTTTAACAACATTGCCGTAAAAACGTAAGTCTGTATTTAAAGATCATGAAGCCAACAAGTACCTCTCTACATTACATAACAAATATGTTTTTGTACCTAAAGACAATACTTCTAATAACCTCCCCATAGTTCTAACACAGGCCAATATCTTAGAAGAAACCAGTTAACACCTACACTGGCAGAAAATTACCATCATGGGCCACTATCAACAAAGGAACTGCACTAGAAAAACGCAAATGAAGACGATTGTAAGAACACTTTGCCAGTTAAGTTTATGTTTGTTGACGATCCCGCATCCATGGATCATTAGGTAATAAAGCATGGATGTAGCGTTGCTCGACAATTAGCAATGAATTCCGCTCAAACCCGTGCTAGGGGCCGTTTTGACCTTGCTATGGGGTATGAGTAAAACTCATTGTTGAAGGCCTCAAGATGAAGAACAACAATAAAAGCGTTGTTCCATTGGTTATCATTACCATGTATTTGTAGAGACTTGTCTCATTTGCATTTACTCCATATACCTTCATTGTTAATAAACAATGTAGATAACGAAAGGAACTCGGGACATTCGGACTTTGTACCGGCACTAGCAAAAGCCAATAGTATGGTTAAGTTGGTTTATGGGTACCTTAACCTTCCCTTTTCCCCGTTTCTCTACAGCATAATAAACATGCGAAAAAAAAACCAAAACAAGATAGACTACTATCCTTTGAAAAACAAAGAATGACAAAGAAAAATAAAAAGTGCTTGCCGCTTATTGCCGGCTAGTTAAGGCAGCGTAAAGTTCTCGTTAAGCACTGCCAAACCTTCCGAAGAATTAAGAAGAGGTATCTCCCGTTTCAGTAGACATCGGCATTATCAATGAGAGGCCAGTAAAAAGCTTAATTTAACGGATTCATGTAAAATGTCCTGTCGATAATCACTATTTTGGAAAGAATATTGATGTTATACATCCAGGTTTATCTTGATTTCATGTGGTGTCTTTGGTCTTCCGTCTTCTGGTGTTCTTGCTTTTGCCTTGTCTCTGGACTTTGATTTATGTAATCTTTTGCTTTGTTCCTTCGGTATTCTACTGCCGTTGTTCCGTGAACTGAGGTTGAGAAATGCCTTTAGTAATAATCTGTTTGTGAGTGACACATTTTTCTAAATGTTCATATCTTCTATTTAACTTTTTTGAAGTATTTAATTATTTATGAATATATAAATTTATATATAAAGTTGGGATGTGATAGTAAGGTGTCGTCAAAAATAGAAAACACTCGTATAAATGATACCAGTTACGATATATACACCCTGTACGATGGAAGCTAGAGGAAAGTCGCCTGAAATTAGTAATTGAGACACCAAAATCATCCAATTTATAATAAAGTTAAGTTCTTATTTTACCAGTCAATGCTGATACTCAGATCCAGCCAAGGGCAGTATTTGAAACACTGATTTTGCTTAATTTTAATTAAGGGGGTAGACCTGGGTAAGCCTAAAATTTTTCACTCGTTTAATTTTCTTAATATTTTCAGTATTAAAACTACACATGTTCATGGTGAATAAAAGGATATGGAGTAAATGCACATGAGACAAAGTCTCTACAAATACATGGTAAAAAACAAAGGAACAACGCTTTTATTGTTGTTCTTCATCTTGAAGTCACCATGAGGCCTTCATGTCGACTTTCAGTAATTTTCAACAATTTTTACCGTCCCGTTTTATGTCTAGTGGTCATCAAAGATACCCTGTTTCCTCATATTATTTGGTCCGTTAAGGACTTGATTGTGATGTATAAAATTGGCTCTAATTAAATTTGTATTTGATTTAAAATTATTTCAAATGACAAATTCTGTAGTTTAGACATGTGTGAAAGTAAGCATGAATAATGATAGTAATCTGAAATAGTTTGAACTGAAATACATGGATGTTCTAACTAATATAGGCCGAAATTTTACTGTATTTTGATCACTATTAAACACTTCTCGTAAAAAATTCTGTCGTTTAATTTTCACCAAAAACTGAGAATAGAAAGAAAACTAGTATATGTGAGACATATTAAAATTTTAGAAAATTCTACCGTCCTATTTTTTCTCAATTTAGAATAAAAAGGGCAAAAATCAATACAATTGCTAAATCTGTGCTATAAATTACCTCCCTTGGCAGAAATCCGACTTTTACATATTTTCATTTTCGTTGGACAGCATTGCAAAAATGTAGGGTAAAATGCACTCATTATTAATAACTGGATGTTGGGTATTTGTTTTCATGACAAAATTAATATTTATTTGCTGTGTGGAAAAAATTTTTACAATTTCAAAATTTTGATAATACCTATTGTAATGATTCAGTAATAAAAAAAGTGAAAAACAGAGTTATCTCCTCCTACCCCAGGTCTACCCCCTTAAGTTTCAATACCATGACGATATAATTTACATCGGTATTTTTGTACTACAAACTGAGGATTGTCAGTCGTAAGGATATGTCAATGACTTGCTGTTATCATTTAAAACTTTACTACTGTTTTGTATGTTCCATTTTGTAGTTTTTTCATGATATCTCGTTCCTAGCACACATGATTTGCTATTTCCAATGACATTATCTTTATTTGCTACAGCATTTCATATAATCTGCTATTAGCATAGTCAACAGATATTGATTACTATCCATCATCTTGTCGTCATCTTGCATCGTTTGTTTGTTTGTAAATTCTTCACACTTTAAGTCAATATTAAACCATACTTGCAGTATATCTTTGTAATATGATTAAACAGTACATCCTGTGCTTTAATTTTAATATTATTGAAGTTTTCTGGACATTCTGACAATTGTAAATGTATTCTACTTGGTTACTTAATAATGAAAAATTGATTACTCTATTTTGTCTTGTTAATTGTATAGCGTTGATTATCTTTAACTATTTGGTATCAAATAATAGCAACTTAAAACTTTTTGGAAAACAGAAGACAGACAGACAGACAGACATGTTTAGTTTGGAATAAAAGTGCAATTTTATTTTCATGATGGCTGAAGAGTTTACGATTCCCCACTTGTAAGTGGATAAAAAAAAACAAAAAAAAAACGGAAAAGACAGAAAATGTTAATTGAAAATTTCAGGTTAATCTCTGTTTCAATGAATTTCGCAAACAAAGCCATTACTGTATTAAATACTTATGTTAACTTTGAGGTTAATGAGGACACCATACCCAGAAAAATAATTACCATTTAAATTTCTTTGTTTTTGATATATTGTAGTACAATAGTAGTTGGTTGTTGTGTGAAATTTTCAAACCCCCTTACCAGGCTTTTTCTCGAGATATAAAGGGCAAGAGTTACCTGCCCCTTGGTGTTAATGGGTATTAACAACAACGATATATTAGGGCCGACTGTGATGTGCAAGTTGTTAGTAGGGGAAAAGTAACCACCAATGGTATAAGCTGTGACTATTGAATATGGGATAGCATAGAATAAACTTCGATCTTGCTACGTCGTAGCTTCAAAAATACTAAAAAAAACTCCCTTAACTTGCAAATTTTTAGGCCTTTTCATGCTCTTGCCGGATCATATTTCATGCAATGAAAAAAAATGTGTCATTTAAAATTTGATTTTTTTCATTGAATACATTATTTGAAATCACAACAATAATATATTGAAAAATCAGTATAGCAAACCAGGCTTTTAAGAGACCTACAAGCATTCAAAGATGACAACATTGCCCTCTTCCCGTAAAAAATTTTGCCGTCAATAGTAAAAAACCAGAAGTGATGTCACGGGCAGTGTTTGTAGCACATAAACCAAACTGCCATAGTCATGTGAGTGTATACGGTCTTCACTTGTTTAGAACAGGTTGCACATGCCAAAGCGGAAGTGGATACTTTCTTGCCTACTGTTAAACATAAATACAAAAAAAGGTTGTCATTTACAAATTTTTATTTTGTGATATATTGTATGATAGTTTGACACGTGCCCACGGAGTCCTTCAGAGAGAAAAAGAAGTGCGCATTCGGTACCGGAAGAAGTGTATATTTCCTGCTGGCCACCATATTGACCGGGAGTGACCTAATATGCTGTATATAGGGATCTTTTGGATAACGTTGACTATATGAAGGAGTTGATATTTCCCATATTTTCTTGTTGCAAACTTCTTGAAAAATCAGCAGTGGCTTGTTCTAGGAGTATTTCTATCATTTCTGCGTTAATTGTTTGAAAGGAGAGATAGCTTTTGTTTTTCTAGAGTGATTGCCCTTTCCCCACAATGTTCGTGTTTAATTATATCATTATTTTTCCTTTTTTCATTCCTTTATATGCATTATTTACTTTTTCACAACTATCTCTCTATTTTTTTTAAATTTACAGTTACTTTCCCCTCTTCAGCCCTTTTACTGTGTTATTAATTTTCTTTTTCTCACCTCATTTCAAGATTACCTGTTTTTTTTTCATCCCTTTCGGAGCAATTTGAATTTTTGCCGCCATTTTCTGTTTCCATGGCAACGGTTGCAATTGTGATATTTTTAAAGACCAAAACTTGTCTGTAAATATGATAAGTAACCAACCTGTCAAATTTCATTCAATTTGGAGCAATTTAAAATTTTCCCGCCATTTTCTGTTTCCATAGCAACGGTCGCCATTTTTATATTTTTAACACCAAAACTCGCTTCTACTCTTGCTAAGTAACCTTCCTGTCAAATTTCCTTCCATTCTGGGCATTTTAAATCCCCCCCCCCATTTTTATGGTTTGATCACGTGACGGCTATCCTCATTAACCTTAATTTAGTCCCCCCTTTGTCTTCTCAGTGCAGATCAAACCAAAACAGTTGGAAGGCTTTAAATCGAAAGAAAAAAGATAAGTCAGTAGACATAGGCTAAGGGAGATAACACTTTAAATTGGTAAGACGTTTGAAACAGTAAGTTTTATCGATGCTTTCTAAGGCATTGGTGAAAAAAAGAATATTATCTATATGTCTTAGAAGCTTATAGCATGTTTATAAAAATGATTAAAACAAACGTACAGGCGATCTTTTTACAGTTATGTTCCTTAAGCTAAGTTTATCTCCTGAAATAAATCCTACTTATTTTGTAGGGGAGTAAAAGAGTAAAGGAATAATAGATAAAAAAAAACTTCAATTTCAGACTCATTGCGTACATTTTTGGTTGTTTTGGAATATCCAATATGATGAAAAACAATCCATCTCTTTATTTGTATGACTTTTATTTTATGCAGAAAAATTACGCTTGACCTTCTAATACACTTTGTAAATTATTCAATGCTTTGTTTTACAGATGGGAGAGTTGGCGTCTCAAAAGAACCGTATGCATGTGGAATGCGTGCACACCAGCAGTGTGTAAGCATTATAGCAACTTGGACAATTGGGAGCCATGGTGATTGTTTTCATGAATCAGTAGGATTCAAAATTGGACCAGGTGGATTTCGGACAGCGGCTTTGCAAGTAAGTCTAATATGCTTAATCGGCTATCCCGAGTTCCTATCGTTGTCTACGTTTGTCTTTTGCATTATTATTGTTTTCCTTGTGGAGTTCCCTGGTAGATTTTGGCATGTGATTGTAATTTTCGACCATTTTAAATGTGTCCTTTTATCTTTCCTATATTACTTATATTTATATTACATTGGTAAACCAAGATGGTAATATCCTTAGGAACTACTTTTTTATCATATAACCACTCGGTTTAGTCTCTTAAATGACGTTGGTATGTTATTTAACTTTATTTTTATTTGCATGAAAAAGAGAAGAAAAGTATTGGGTAAACTAGAATTCAGATTATTTAGGTCACAAACAGATATTCCAGTCCCATAGAACATTGCCAACTGTGGATATAGATATTCGCTTTTAATATTTACTGGAATTCACACTGTGAGTGCATTTGTTTTGAATGTTGTAATTTCTGTTTCTGTGCTTTGTACCTGTCTAACGTCATTGTTTTTAGTGTCTACGTCATTGTTTTCTGTGTTCTCGTTTTGGCCGGGTCTTTGGACTTCGATTTTTGTAAATTTCACTCCTTTGTTCCTTCGGTATTCTACTGTCGTTGTTTTTAAGGTATACTGAAACGAATTCAAGGCGCATTTGATTCGAATATTGTGATATTTAAATCATTTAATATATGCTTTAAACGTAGCACCTCATTTAATTTTTTGCTGACTCACAAATCAAAGATAACATTCATTCGACGATTCAAGGTCCACAAAATATAAATGCACCTGCAAAGGAAAACTAAATCAAAAAGAAAGAAAAAAAATAAAATCTGTAATCAAAATTCCAGATCAGTCATTCACACAAATAGAGACAATGTCACAAATAGAATACAAATAAACGAAACTTAACAAGAACTTCACAAACCTATAGCGCTATTAGTGTGAACCTCGTAATAAAATGTGAATGAAAGAATATGGAGTAAATGTACATGAGACAAAGTCTCCATTAATACAAAAACCATGTTAAAATTGGCATCTCCACAAAGATAAGTTTAAATATATACTAATGATGGCCACAAACCGTAATATATATTGCAATAGTGTATTGTAGATTCATTGGAATAATCCCTCCAGAACAGTAAACTTGACCGATTCATCTGGTTTGGAGCTATACTATACCAAAAATCTTAGAAAACATGATGCCGGCATGTTTGCAGTTGGACAGGAACATTTGAAAATTCCACTAGGATTGACAGATATCAGTTTTCATTCTACGTGTTCAAGTGAATGTACAGAAGTAATGTTTCCAAATAACGTTTATATTACCAGAGCAGTCAATCATATGCATTACGCAGGTACATGTATATAATGATTAATAATAAGTAAATGACTTAGTTACTGTAAATTTAGTGTCTACAAATGGTCATTTCGACTTATGCTCTGATAACAGATGAATCAAATTATTTGGAAGGCCAATAGGGTGAATTAACCTAAAACCGAACACTAACCTAAGAACCGAACACTTTTGAACGCTATTTTCATGTATATTTCCGAGAATCTCGCATAATACCTCGGCTACTTCGGATGTTTTTGAAATCAAACAATTGATTGGTTGATACAATCACATGCTGACATATCCAACAAGTTCAACCCCGCCAAGGATGCAAACACAAGTTTTGTGTTAGATAATTCAATTAACCATGGACCGAACGCTAATCTTTCATCAAAATGTGTTACAAAATAATGTTGTTTTGTTCTACAGTAAACGCAACAATTACCGAGAATAAGCTGAAACAGCGTTAGTTTCGATATTTCTCGGCCACTTTCTGCGCGGTCTAGTATAAAATAAGGTCCTACTATTTTGCCTGAAGGCGGTATCTACAATTCACCATTTACCGAACGGACTTTTTTCTTGTTAACCATGAACCTAACATCTTTTCTTCTTAACCTTTCTTCGAATTCGGTCATCTAAATGTAGTGCTTAGTAAGACTGTTCTTTCCTTTTCCTAGGTAAACGTACACAGGTCTGATTTACTGTAACCCTGTACCATGATACACTAGAGAAATATAATTGTCTCTGTTTACACATTGTAATAGTTACGCAAGGAACCTATTGTCTAGGCTTTTTATTCCCGACAAAAATTTGAAATTTACAGGTCATTTCTTCTGCAGTCAGGAGATATGAATTCCAATGTTCTCTAACTTTTACATATGACTGACAACAAAGTTTGTAAGATCATTTCACAGAGAACTTTTACGTTAACATTTCGGTCATACAAAAAACCGTCCGATCGAGTGCGCCCGGGAGAAGTATGAAAAAAACGCCCGGGGTATAGTATCTGATTGTAATGTGGTGTTTTATTATGTTTTTTCTTTCATTAAAGAAGTTTATTTTATCCGGGTAAAAAGCGCCAGGGGTATAGTATCTGTGTATAATGTGAAGTTTTTCTATTGTTTTTCTATCATTAAAATGTCTTTTCATGGGTGTCTTCGTCGAAGTCCGCGTTCTCTGGACAATCATACGTGTCCCAATTAAAGCAAGGGTAAAGAAGTTTGCAGCAATTGTTAAATTGAATCTTTTAATCTGTCTTTCATATTTTAATGATATTTTAATGATTTCAGTTCAAACACGAAATAAAATGGGGAAAATGGGGTTCCAGAGGCTTTCAAGCGTAATTAGTGGCGGAAGTTAAAACATCACTACAGTGGGTCTCGATTGGGTATAAGCGGGAAGCGGGATTTGTCATTTTTAGGCAGCGGGAAACGGGATCGTGACAAAAAAGTGTACGTGAAAATGGGAAAAGGTGTCCAGCGTGAAGCGGGAATAGCTGAAAATTGAGTCCGTGAAACGGGAAAAGGAAGCCCCTTTAAGAGTCTTTGTAAAATATTTTCCCGCCCGTGAAACGGGAAAGTGAGAGAAAAATTGACGGGATTTCGGGAAAGGGACCCCCCATTGAGACCCCCACTACAAGTCGTGTCAATGAACAGGAAATATTTTTTCACCAATCTAAAGTGTAAAAATATTTAATTGATAGAAGTGGTGGATACAGGGGCCCAGAGGTGCCGCCCCGCCACCTTAGGTTGGAGAATATTTAAAATTCCTAGTTCTTTTCCGGAAAATTAGGTTCCAACCTTTTGAAAAATTATTGAGTCGGAAGTTTGGATCCGTCATAGGCTCTGCATTGTTTGAGAGACAATAAATACTTGTGATATTGTTGAATGACCCCCTCCCCCTAATGAAACCCTTGTCCCTTCGTTAGCATACAGCTGACCAAATAAAGACTACTCGTGACTGATACGCCAATACACAGGAATTTCTAGCAAAATATACAGATTTCCCATTTTCAAAAGCTTATAATATATACATCATAAATTTTATCACTTCGTTAAGTGTATTCTATCCGAAAAGACAATACATTGACTTTCTATCATTTTTTAAAATTTCACTCTAATGGTCGAAATGGGTAAAAATCTGGTTTGAAGCCCGTGATATATTTCAAGGCATATCTAAACATTTAATCAAAAATGAAAGAAAACTTCAAAGAGGCAACCGTTTCTCGACAAAAATTTTTTAAGTCTTATCATAAATTCTTGCATGGATTTTCAAAATTTCTGTCTTATGTTGTTCTTCTCTCAGGTTTTTTTTTCTAAATGAAAAGCAAGAGTTTCATTCTGATAACAAATTTCCTGAGACTTTTACTCTCTAATATTTGTAAGGAGAGCGATATAGGTAAAGTCTGTACACATGTAGCATTTTGTTTCGAGCAGAGACATGAAATATGTGTTTAATATGTCTCTGGTTTCGAGCCAGCCCACTTTCGTCAATTAAAATACAAGGGGCTGAGACAAGGGATAACAGAAAACACATACAATTGTCGACAATTACAACTGCAGGCAACAATCAACATAAGCCAGCCACAATCCATATAAGCCGGCCACAATCAACATAAGCCAGCCACAATCCACATAAGGCGGCCACAATCAACATAAGCCAGCCACAATCCACATAAGCCGGCAAATTGCCCTTGAAAAAAGATATGAAAGACAAAAGACATTTGTAAACAAAATAGGAACTCAGAATAGTCGTAATTAATACCGGCACGAGCAAAGCAAGCGGAGCTCAATTGGTTTATGGTCAGTCTTATAAAATTACCAAGCTTTCACTCGACACTGTACTAGTCCTCTGTCAGGAAAGTATTGTAAAATGAAAACTCGTATCCGTTTGAAAAATTCAAACTTATACCTAGTCGAATGTTTTCAGTACAAAAAAATGACGGCAGTGACAACATATCCATCATATCTGGGACTAATATTTTAGGGATTTGAAACTATTAAATAAACGAGTTTGATCGAATGAAAAGCTGTATCTAATCTACGATTTTCGGCTGTAACTTTTGATTTACTAAACCTAAAATTATTCTAAAAATTTTGCCGAAAAGCTGATTTATCGCATATGTACAACATTAAAACTTCATTCAACACAATGAAATCAATATTATAGGTAATAAATGCATTAGGGTTGTTTTCTTGTGTAAAGAGCGAGAAACCGTCCAATAAATAAATGACCGTTATAGATGATTAATACGGAAGCGTAATGATGCCACACGAAGAAAAAAATATCTCATAATTATGAGATAACATCTCATCTCATAATAATGAGATATTATTTCATAATTATGAGATATTAACTCATAATTATGAGATATTCTCAAAATTATGAGATAATAAACTCATAATTATGAAATAACATCTCATATTTATGAGATTATATCTCAAAATTATGAGATAATCATCTCATAATTAAGGGAAATATTTATGAGATATTATTTCTCTTAATTATGAGATGATTATCTCATAATTTTGAGATATTATCTCATAATTATGAGATATTAACTCATAATTATGAGTTAATAAGTCATATTTATGAGATGATTATCTCACAATTTTGAGATAATTATCTCATAATTATGAAATAACATCTCATAATTATGAGATACTATTTCATAATTTTGAGATATAATCTCGCAATTATGAGATAATTATCTCATAAATATGACTTATCAACTCATGATTATGAGATATTATCTCATAATTATGAGATATTTTCTCATAATTATGAGATAAGATCTCATAATTATGAAATAAGATCTCATAATTATGAAATAGTATCTCATAATTTTGAGATAAAATTTCATAATCATGAGATAATTATCACGTAATTATGAGGTAATTATCTCATAATCATGACTTATTTTCTCATTATTATGAAATAATCTTTTATAATCATGAGATGTTATCTCATAATAATGAGGTAATTATCTCATAATTTTGAGATATTTTCTCTTAATTATTAGATATTAACTCATAAATATGAGATTTTTTTTCATCATGTGGCATCAATACGCTTCTGTAGATTAACGAGCGTCAGAACAATGAAAATCAAGAAAATTTGTTAACTTTAACTCATTAGTTTACTGATGTTAAATTCCATCCTACTATTACGAAATTTTACCAGGATAAAGCACTTTGTACTGGCTTTATAGCCATATATAATTTATGCAGGAGCTGATAAATTTTGACTGATATGACCACGCTAGATACAATTTTTTTTAGTTCAAACACTAAAATTTCCCTGTATATTCTAAAATTAAATTTTCAACTGAATTTAAAGAAAAATATATCATGATTCGCATCAAAGTTTCATCTTTTCAATCATTTAAATTTTGAAGCATTAAATATTTTGGGGAAAATAGAAAGTGTACTGAAAAAAAACGTCATGAAGTGTAAAATTTCGCGGCATATTTCTAAAAAAGCCAAAATTATCCAAGTTTTTGAGCAAAATTTGTGTACTTTGGATTAAATTTATTTTACAAAACATATAGTATGATTTGCAGCAATCTTTTTTCTGTAAAATGATGTATTTTGTATTAAAATCAGTAGTAAAATGCAGCTGTAAAGTGTACTAAAAATGTCCCATGTTTCAACAGAGAAATGCTCAAAAATACATCTGCGGCGACATCAAAAAATGTTTCAAATCCCTGTTATTTTAGTCCCGGATCATAAACACAAGTTTAATGCCTGATTCAAATTGCCCTCAGTCCAGAACAAATGGCAAAATCTCAGTTATGTCTTGTCAACATTGGTTCATATGGTACATGATTATGGTTTTATCATGACCGTACGCAATGAAAAAAATTGGTGTTCGGTTCATGGTTAACATGAAAAAATCCGTTCGGTAAATGGTGAATTGTAGATATCATCTTCAGACAAACTAGCAATGCCTTATTTTACACTAGATCGCAAAGAAAATTACTGAGAAATATCGAAGGTAGCATTGTTTCAGCTTATTCGCGATAGTTGTTGCGTTTACTGTCGAATAAAACAGCATTATGTCGTAATACATTTTGATGAGCGAAGAGCGTTCGGTTAATGGTTAATTTACCCTAATCGAAAGAGGTATAACAGCTAAAAGAGAAAAAAAACATAAAGAATCTAAACGAGAGGAATGAAATGTTGGTTAAGCAGGAAAGATTACTTCGGGTAAAATATGCCAAATTCCAATACAACGATCCTCTTTTGCTTTGTAAACAAAGTCATGCTCGAAATCCAATAATATTATTCATAATTATTCTAATTGTATAATTCCAATTATTTCAACAATCAAAATACAAATGAAAATACAATGTGTTTGAATTCTCAATCAAGCAAAACACTTCATAATACAGCAATTTTTATTTTTATTCTTTTTCACTTGAAAGACAGTGAAGAAGACATTAACCAATAAGACAAACAGGTAAACAATTTGACAATTTTACTTTGATGCGCTGCTTTATCTCATCTATTCGTTCTTTATACTTTTCTAGGCATTCGACAATCTATTAGCATATATCGAGATAACCAAAAGATCAGAGACATTACGAATCAAGATCATTACAGCTACGACAAACCTGTGTTTTACAAGTAAGTGTGGCGTAAATAATATAGGGTTATAGAATGGGATTTTTCATATTGGTCCTGTATTTTGTCCACGGTTGCCTCGGCCCAATACGGCTTTCCGAGGCCCAACACGACTGTCCGAGGACATAATACAGGACCAATGTGAAAAATGACATTCTATGACGCCTTTATTATTTAGTTATGTAAAAATATATACTATCGATTCAATGGCAACAAAATGGGCGAAGGACTTCATTGTCAATTTTTATGTTTACTTTTCCTTTATTCTTAAGTTTATTGTCATGTATTTTTGCTATGGGGAACAGTCTCCAACATATGTAAATTTGACTGGTGACTGCGTTTTTCATATATGACGACATGGATAAACATTGAGATGTCCGTCCCGGCGTAAGCCACGCAAATGACTCAAGTTCAATTCAGCGAGTGGTGGTTACCTGAAAAAGATATACCTTTTTGATCTTCGTAGCATTTTGTGTTGAAATCTGATTGTTGACATGTTTGAATACTATAAAGTTTCATATTATAAATCACTGAACTATCAAAGTATTTTTCAGAATGTCAACAAACGAGCAGAGTAATTGATATCCTTGAACTTCAGCAAATTGAGTGTAGAAATACTGCTGGATCGGAGCCGACAATGAAACTGAATTTCCGTTTTAAAATAAATCGTAAAATAAATTGTACGATTGATTTACATTTTAGCAGTCCAGCAGATTATTCATATGGAATAATGTTCTGTTCATGATATTGCCGCCATTTTGTTGAAAATGGAATGAACCGGAAGTCCGTTTTGGGCCTGGTCATATTGGCCCAGTAAACTCGTATTTTGCCAGTAAATCCATATTGAGCTAGTAGATCCATATTGCGCCTGCTTGGTCGTATTTGTCCAGTAAACCTATCTATATTTGCTCTAAACATTTTGTATCGCATAAACAATTTTAATCATATTTTACGTAACTATTTAATAAAATTTTATATTGACATCACAATTAGGACACACGCATGCAGTTCGTACTTACTTAATTTAATCCAATGATTACAGCTACTTTTGGAACCCTTCACATTTTTTATGGGCCTCAGATATTTATAATTTCAATGCTTATATATATACTTTTGGATTATGGCTTACTACAGTGCTTGATTTTAATGCTGCTGAAGAGAGGTTACTCCTCGAAACAGGTGTACAGCATAACGAAATTTACCGTTTATCATGCAACTTGGGTATTGATTATTTTAATAAATAATTATGGCAAAAAAAACTGAAATAATAGACACAGAATAAGAAAATTGCAATTTTTGTCCGAATCAATAATGTCCCTTCAACCTTAAAATGGCCCACCTGACGCAATTGTTATTCCCAATTTTCAATCAAAAATATAGAAAGTGGAACAGAATTTCTTATTTATATTTCGCAATACAAAGAAACTATAACAGTGTAAAAGCCTAGTAAATTTGTCAAATATGTGCAATGACACTACGTATATGCTCGGCAAAATATTATTCAGATTTCGAAATAGTAAATATTTTGGTCACTTTGGAGCCAGTTACGAAGATTCAAATCGTCCAAAATATGAAAATCCCAAGAAGATTTCTATTTCTGATAACCCTTACGGCTTACCTAACGGAATATTCATTGATAATGCTCTTTTAATAAGGGTTCTTTAGTGCTAACAAAACCAATAAGTCTTTTAAAAGATTGTTGAACAATTAAACAGACAAAAAATGTCCTTTTTAACATGAAACAGGAAACATAAAATATTTATAAGTTCACTAGATTTCCATTTTGACAACTTATGTCTCCCTAGTGCTAAGTAAACATTTGAAAATTAGTAAATCAAAACATACCGAAAAGATTTTTTGAATTATCATTTTCCTTTTCTTGTCCCAGTGTTTGTTTGCCAATACATTTGAATATATCGTTACATGTAGAAGAGCTGTAAGCCTCGTTAGGTGTCACATGACGAGACTAACAGACCATATATCATTTTCTCCGTAAAAAAATTAATAAGAAAAGTTCTATAATGTTAATCCTCATAAAACTTCAATTTTATGCTTTAAAGTTGAACACTATTAAAATTCATAAACAAAATTGAGGTATTCATCCTTAAATGAACTTTTAATCATTTATCAGAAGTTTCAAAATAGCGAAGCTACTGTCAATTTAGTTTCTGCATATTTGCATTTCGACAACCTATGTCTCTTAATTGCAGAGGAAATTAAACATTTGGAAATCCATAACCGAAACATGTGAAATCTGATAAAGAACATATACCTATAGAATTTAAACAGGAAAGCCAAAAATAGCTAAGGACAGAGCTATGCAAGAGGGAAAGAGGGTGATACTCCTTTGTTTTAAAAAAATTTCTTAGGTTTAGACATTGCAAGTTTCCAGACAAAATTACTTTTCGGGCCAGCACCGAAGTACTGGCTACTGGGTTGGTGAATATCCTCGATGACTCACAGTCCACCTGCAGAGGTATCGGTCCAGTGGTAATAAATAACAAAAACAGCAAAGTACTGCGAATTTAGTTTCTACATACCTGCATTGTCACAACTTATATATATAAAAAAGAAAGGAAATGGGGTAAATGTCTAGGAGACAACATCCCATATCCAGGTTAAAACGACCCAAAACAAACCATCTAGGGGTCACCGTACGGTCTTCAACACAGTATGTTCAAATCAAAACATTCGGAAATCCATAACCAAAACGTGTGAAATCAGATAGGCAATTAACACAACTGACAAATTCAAGTCATCAAATTTGATGTCATATTCGGACCCTTTTCAAGAAATCAGCGTCTGTTTGCTCCTTTCCAGCTTAAAATGGTTATAATAGATACGGACATCGAAATTTAATTGAACTTTTTATATCTTAAGAGTTGCAGATCAAGTAAAAGGATATACTTTGATAGGACATTTAGTATGAAAATTTGTTGAAATCAAACGAACTATATTCTAAATGTTTTGTCATCATGAAAAAAATTTCCCATTTTTAACAATATTTTCAACAAAAAAAGAAATGAATTCCAAACTAAATTATAAGAAATCAGAACACGTTTTTATTTAAGGTTGGTATTCCGAAATCATTCTAATTATAGAAAGTCACGTTTTAGTACTGCTTAACTTTATATTAAAAAAATCATTATCTTGAATTTCATTGACATTCATAATAATATAGAAAAAAAAATCACGCATGCAAACAATTGGGCATTTAATTTATACAAAATAAGTAGCAATTTGACTAAAAAAAAAAATATTCATCTATGTTTCAAATTATTACACAAAATTTTATTATTTGTATAGATGACTATACAAAATCAAATATGGCAATATTCAAAGAATAAAAATATGAAAAAGATGTGGAATCGACACGATTTATAGAGTGTGTCATTCACGCAAGGGCGTTATTTTCCGTATTCTTTAAAGAATAAATTATAAATAATCAAAACACTGTACACAAAAAGTATTCTTAAGAAGAAAATATGCCATAAATGCGGTGTTAATTGGAAAAGTTTGTGGTCATTTAGAGCTATAAATATGACATCTTTTTCGTGTATTTCAGTTACATTCTCAATGGGATTTTATTGCTTTTTCATATCCTTTTCAGATTTGATCCGCCGATTCAAATTCAACCCGGAGATGAAATAAAAACAACTTGCACTTATTCATCTCTTACATCAAACAAGACGATATATTTCGGCGAAGGGACTTCCGATGAGATGTGCTACGGTTTTATTACATATTATCCGGTACAAGACCTAGCTTTACCATATTGTACAACTTGGAAAACTGTAGAGAAATGCAAACGATATCTGCCTCAATTTGGCGGAGTGGTTGAAGGATGTAAATGGAGGGAATTTCTGTCGGGAAGAAATCAGTATATAGGTCCTATGATGATTGAATTAGCATTAAATTGTGATATTCCTTGTTCATTTAATTGCACAGAAAAAGTAAAAGAACTAAGAAAACATGAGTGTTTACGTGGTGATTTAGGTGAATTCATGGTCCATAAACTGCAGTCAAAATATCCACCAATAAGATCAATTAAGGACTGTTTTACAGAAAACAGAGCTACGGTTGTATTTAATAGTTTTGTAAGCTTACTTTTAATTTGCATTTTGAATTTACTTTGATATTGAATAATTGTATACATTTTATACTAATACAAAATATATTCTATGAATAAGAGTTGTAATTTAACAAACCTATTTGCAACAGTATTGTTTACCATGGCAAAAACCATACTTTTAAAAACAATCACTATACTTTGACAAAATACATATTTGTTTTCAGTTGTTTATATTATGCCTTTCCATTTATTTGCACTATAGATATAAAATTAGTCTTACTAGATCCATTTCACTTTAACTGTCTATTTATCATGTCATATTCACATCCAGACATATGAATAAAACTAGCGTTGGCACATGATGCATTTTCCTTGAGTGAAGTTTTAGTATCTCAGGAATCGAATACTGATTTGAAAAGGCATGTAAGGGGAGGGAAGGGAAGATATAAAAATATGGCGGTAACAATAATTGAGACACACTGAGGTATCATTAGGTGCCTTTGAAAGTTAAGCCACACGTAGCACCTGTCACACTGCCATTCGGTTCGTATCGGTTTTAATCCATGATAATAAATCTTGTTATAAATGCTGTTGACGTTCAAAGGTATCAATATCTATAGAGGTGATGTTGATAATGGTGCATCAGTGGTTTCTTTAATTCATCTTGCAATAAGTGTGATCCTTGTAATTGCTAGAAACCTCGCAGCACCGTCCTTAATTTATAATGTCAGAGGATTGCGAAAGAAAAGATCATAACTGGAAACACAAATGGCTGAAAAAATCCTCAAACGGTTTGGTAAAGAATCGTCGTGTATTTCAGTAGAAATCGGCAGTATCTGTGAGAGCCAATAAACTTGTAAAATCTTCAGATCACTGGATCGCAAAGCCAATCTAACGGATTCTTGCAAAATATCCTGTCAAATTTCCCTACTGCGTAAAGAATTTAAGTTACTTCCAAGTATACAGTGTAGAAAAGTAAAAGAAAAAAACACTGCTTCAATAGTCGTTTTGTATTGTAGAATGATGAAATAAGGGTTGCCAAATGACTTGACACAACCCATCTCTTTTACTAAACAGTCAATGTACGGTAATCCCAACTGCTTGTTATCGCGATGTTGATATTGTCAACAAAATAATCTTTAAAGCAAAGGACTATGCCTTAACTACATCAAAATCCGCAAATATGATTTATTAGTTGTAATATTTCGAGACCTGAACGTGTTCCAACTTTCAATGACTTCATGGACCTGATGGGTAATATCAAACCAGAAAATGTATCCTTATTTTACCTCTTCTCTCTTAGCTCGTCATTAGGAATAATTCAAAATTGCATACATCAGAGTTTTAAGCGTTTCTTATTGAGGGCTGAGAATTCAGAATAAGTTAAAATATTGTAAATAGATCTATTCATAATTGTCAACGGGTTTTAGTTGGAGATATGACGCTATTTCCAGGAGGATACATAAATGGGGAAGACACGGTACGAAAGTGTCGCAAATAAATTCAATAACCTGGATTCTTGAAGATAGTCATAACCACAAAAGGCTGTTTCTATGCATTTCTAGTAATATAAAGTAAATGATTCTAATTCAAAACCAAAACTAAGATTTTCTTTATACCAAATACAACAAACGACACTCAATACTAGGTAAACTTACATGGAAAAGCATTCCATATCCATATCCTGACTTATTAAGGTGGTTATAAAATTACCAAACATAACAGTCAAGAGAAAAAAGATATCATTGGTGCTAAACCACCCGATAAATTGTTAGCCACAATGATCCAGACTTGGTACAGGTATTTTAAATGAAATGGTGGATAAAACTGGTTTTCGCGCATCCAAGCTTTCTTTCAAGAGGAATGGTGGAATGCATTATTCGAAAATAGACCTGGACATGATGACGTAACTTTGTGCAAATCAGGACGACTCGACCGAGTACACCTTCCACTCTGTATTCACCCGTTGTGAAATGAAAAAAAAAGATAAGTCGAAAGTCGGAGAAAACGGAGAAATATAAGTCAAATCCGATGAGTGTAAATAAAAATAGGAAAAGAAATAACAAATCTACCGGAAAAATTATAAAGTTTCAACAATTTTCAGAGACTGTACGAAAAGCGACTGAAGCATTTAAAGTAAATTGTTTAAGAGTTGCATATAGTTTTTTGACTTATACTTATGAGATCTTGTTGGCCTTACCCAAGAGTGAACGTGCTCCATTTTCAAAGCATGCTCACTTCCAGAGGTGAGAAAATGTTCATCATTCGTTCGAAATCATCATCCACGGCTGATATTGGCATTAACTGTTGCCATCTCTTGGTGGTCATCGTTCATATTTTATTTGCATTATTAGATCGGTCTGTCAGCAAAAGACACAGTTCAAGGTCATGAGTTTCTACAAAGAAAAGCCAGTTCGGGTTTTCAAGGGTAAAAGAAATTTCTGTCTTGTATCCCCTGGTACGAGACGCAAAATTACCAGGCAACTTATCTGACGTAGGTGACGTCACAAAGAAACGTCAAATGTCATAAACGACTCGTGGAATACAAATCGTGTTTTGTGGTTATAAATGTGAGAAAAATAATCAAACGCAGTTGAAATTACAAGATTTAGACACCCTTGGGTAAGATTGCAATCGTTCTCTGACGAGATTTGCCGAGTAAGAGAACCATTGTAATCTTACCCTTAGGTGTCTGATATTTCACGATCTTGCCCTTTCATTGGTGTAAGGTTGTTGCTATTAAGAAAAGGGAAGTCGACTTTAGGAAAAGTGAAGTCATCACGTTTGTCATACAGCTTAGTTTGAAGTCTACCTCTGCAGACGTATATAAGCTTAAGCTTAAGATGAAAATAAATAGATTATTCAATAAAGTAAGACAATACTGTTTATAGGAATATTGTTAAAACATTTAAAGCGTTCTAAGATACCAACGCCTCACAGCAAAAGCTTTTTCATGCTGAATATTCTACTTTGTGTATTTCAATTCTTTCATGATTTATGTTTTGCTTCAAAAAAGTAATGGAGCATAAAATGAAAAGAAATGAAAATGTCTAAAGATAAAGGAAATAAGATACAAATGCTGACGAGAAATGAATCTTAGCGATCGTATTGTATTCCAAGTTCACCACACTAAACAAAGGAAAGAAGAAGTTATAAAATCTAAGCTGATTCAATACACCATTATGCGCTGTTGTGTGACATTTATGTGTATTGAAAGACGGTCATTTCTATAGTCAGTCCATTGAACTAATGGAATCTTATAAACCCTTTTTGTCATTTTTGTATCTTTTGTTAAAAAAGATGATGGCTTTTCATTTATAGCATTGTTTTCATAACATTTGTCTTGAAATATTTACGACAAGCCGAAAGAACAATGGTAAACAAAGTGAAAACAAATTGCCGGTTAATATCAGATATTAAACATATAACGATTTCAGAAATCTGCAAGTGATCTGACAAACGAGGAAATGGCTGGTCTAAAAGACACGACAAATCAACTATTTCTGTGTGTGATTTTGTTAGTTTTCCGAAAGCATAGTTCAGGTAAACCATAATATAGTTTTTCAATACTGCATAGTATAAATTTAATCATATGTTTACCATATATTGCATAAAAAGAACAAACATTTTGTAGAGGTAATGAGTATAAAATACTAAGAAAAATAAGTTGTTATAAAAATTGAGGCATCGTAGTGCTTTCAAGTATAAAAACATTGATGTTCTTTGTATATTTCAGTGATGGTGTACCTGTTTTGAGAAAAGTTGGATAGAATATAATATTTTCAAATTTGTTTATTTTTTTATCATTTGTAATTTCTAAATATAATTCCGACCACCTGTTTGTACTTCCCATATCTTGATGTTCTATAATGCCAAGTTTTCTTACAATCAACTCTGTTATGCATCGTTGGGTAAAAAAAATATGGATGTAGCACTTGTTGACCATTAGCAATGAATTCCGCTCAGACCGGTGCTAGGAACCGTCTTGGGCTTACTATGAGGTATAAGCAAAGCTCAATGATGAAGGCCTCATGTTGACTTCAAAATGATGAACAACAATAAAAACGTTGTTCTATTGCTTGATACTACCTTGTATTTGAAAAGACTTTGTCTGGTGTGCATTTACTTCATATCCTATCATTGATTATTATAGATATCATAAGGCCTGAGAAGTTCACAATGTGAAAACCAAAGTCACTCCTGTTTTTCATGGTTCATTGTCATGAAACAGATTTGCTATATGAAAAACATTTCAAAATGGTTTTCTACTTTGTTATTAATGTCATAAATATGGAATACTCGTATTTTCTGAGCCAGAATGTGAAGTTTGGAAGCATTATGCTCAAAAAAGTGTGGATGAAAGTATATAATATTTTGCATTTATCAGTTTTTTCTTACTCTGAAGTACGAAAGTCACAGATTCTACGAATCTGTCGGACCACTCCTTCAACCCGTTCTGAAACCCACTTTTTGGTAAAAATGGGACATTTTTTAAATCAAATATTGGTTGTACAAATATTTTCCAAGAATACAATTTTCGATACACCGTGTTTAAGAATGATTTAAGAGATAATTTCAGCGATTTTGAAAGGATAATTTGAATTTTTGAAAACAAACAGCCCTTACATGTACATGTCTAAAACATTCTCAACAACAATATTCCATATTTATGACCAAGATTATATATCAACGACTATCAAGGCTAAAATAAGTATTTTAACAGTACTTAATTAAACTTTACAGATTTCACTCCATGTGATTACAATGAAAAAGACTGTCAGATGATAACAGGTATGTAATTAAGAGAATGTGGGTGTTAAAGCTTTATGTAGTAGTTATACCCCTTAGGGCGTTAGCCGGATAGATTATAACTAGGCCCTATGGTCCATGTTAAATTGAAGTTTCTAATTATTAATATTGGGAGTCTTTCAGTAATTTTACCCTAGATTATGTAAAAGCAGAACCAATGCTGGATATTTGATAACATTAAATGACATTTTGGTATAAGTATGGTACACTCCTTCCTTATTTTTTTCTGCATGCCCACATTAATTCAGAGAATGATAACATGTATGAATTTTCTTAGGGGGCCTTTGTTGTTGAGATGTGTCCTACATTTGTTTCCATTGACAGATAATAAAAATTAGTCATTTTTGTGAGGCAACTGATAGGAAAATCGTAAAAAAGGATGTTTAAAAAACAGAGAAATCTGAAAAAAATAAAACATTTGGAAGTCCATAAACCGAAATGCATGTTAAGCTGATAGAAAACAAATAACCTAAAGGATCTAAAAACAAAGCCAAAATTCAGCTAAGGACAGAGCTATGCACGAGGGATTTAAGTGAGATGATTTTGATATTGTGAATTTTCCCTTTCTGAGCAGCAATATACCTACCTCTCCAGCCTATGGTGTGTACATTTCACTGTTGATTCGTTACTCTCGCGCATGTAGTTTATACAGCGATTTTTGAATAGAACAAAAACACTGTCCCAAAAGTTGCTTAGTCAGGGATTTGTTCAGCCTTTGTTGCTTTCATCCCTTCAGAAATTTTATGGCCGTCACCATGATATCATTGACATATATGACGTGTCTGTGTCCAAAATGAAAACGGACATTTTCAGCTAGATTTAACGTCTTCACGGATTTGACATAACCGGTTTTGACTCAACCCTGGATTGACTCACTGATAGTGTGACGGGACGGATGTCGCTAGCGGAGCAGGACATGCTTACCCTTTCGGAGCACCTGATGTCACTCCCGGTTTTCAAGGGAGTTCACACTATCAGTGCCTTAGTTTTTAATGTCGTCTTTTTATTTCCGTGCTTGTAGCTGTCTCACGTCCTTGTTTTGTCTTTGTTGTCCTGTGTTGCCGTTTTTGCCATGTCCTCGGATTTCGATTTTTGTAGTCTTCGCTTCCCTTGTTCCTTCGATATTCTACTGCCGTTGTTTTAGATGTCAAATTTAAATCATGCTTCATATTGTTGTAGTTATGTGAAAAGTTACAAAATTATGCATAATTCAATTTAAGGTAGATGGGTACTCCAAATTTTTTTCCATAGATTTTTTTTATTTTTACAGGAAAGTTTGCTTATTATATAAGCATTGAAATAAAAAAATAAAAAAGGGGGGTCAACGTGCGTGTTTTTAAAATAACTGATATAAAAAAATTAAATATTTCTAATAAATATATGGGGAAAACAAGTATATTGTTGATTTCTTTAAAGCTATTCCATAGATTTTTTCTACTTTATTCACGTGTTAGCCATTTGAACATACTTCCAAAAAATATAAAGAAAAATGGGGGTTACCGACTTCGTTTTCCATAAAATTTATAAAATGTGAATTTTCATAGTGATATCTATGTAAAATATTTTTATCAGATTATCTCCCTTTTTCAAATATTATGTTCCAATTTATTTAATTATTAAGTTACCATACCTCATCTAATTATATAAAGACATGTAAAATCAAGTCCATGTATGCCCTTTGCATTTTGTATTATGGATATAATATTGATTAATTAATTACAAATAAAAATATTTGCATATTTAAAAAGCAGATAATACCACAACAACATAAATAACAAATTCAAAATGGCGGAAGACTACCGATCTACCTTAACGACAAAAACTGGTAACTCTAACCAGAAAAAATAGCTTCAGTTCAGTGCATGAATTCTAGTTTAAGATTTTTGTTGTCACGACTGATACATGTACAAATGTAAAACATGAATAAGCATTTATATGTGTGTTTTACAAATGTAGGTGACAGTAGATAAAGCAGGTTCTGTTTTGATCAAGGGGAGATAATAAAGTTTACGACACTCTAGCAGATTAATTTCTACCAATGAGACGAAATCTCGAAACGAAGCAATTTCACTACTCAATTTTGCCATACAAAAATTAGAGGACTGTCAATGTTAAGGCCATTTTTAAGACGAGGAGAAATTGGGAAACTTTCGAACAAGATTTTTGATAATCTTAAAAATTTTGAAATCTGAGTTTTTGTTGTTATTTCAGAAAAACACCCGATGCCTGTACATTTTCACCCAGGTCAGGCTTTATAAAGTTCGGAGAATGTTAATGTGTCCAAATAATGATTTCCAACGTACCAATTTCTTCCTTTGAAAATTTTTTGTTTGAAATAATTAAATTTTGTAATTTGGTACTTTAAATGTTTAAATTCTCAGAAAAAAGTTTAATATTAATGCGAGGCATAACTATTGCGATCTGCTAAAAATTGTCCACTTAATCAATTTATAATCATTTGTAGAGAACATACAAACTTCTAGTAAGTTTTTCCAAATGTTAGGAGAAACATTGTCTGATTTGATTGATTTTGGACGCGTTCCAAATCCGTTTGAAGAATACATTAAAGCCGAAATTAGCAATGACGGAATGTTGTAACAAATTTACCCCATAAATAAAATAATACCGAAGTTGTTGTTAATTTGGATTCTGCATATGCGCATTTCGACAACTAATATCTCTAAATGATCCTGTAACAAATATGAACTCGCAATATTCCAATAAAAACATGTATTCTCATATTGAAGGAATTGATTTTCTTTGGTTGCAAAATTCGGATTTTCGACTATCTACCCAAAAGCTAGGAAGAACCATTACGTGTTTCATGTTCAGACTTATCACATGCATAATTTTAAACCTTCATCTTTCCACATGTTTTCTTGGTGAAACTTTTAAGGTTGGTGATGCTTAATTTTTGGTAGACTGTATATTTTCTGTTAAATGATAGTTAGAATTTTTTTTTTATGGTTTTGAAACATTTCTTTTATTTTGTATTTTATATGCCTTCCTCATAGAAGAAGCCGTACTGGTTAAAACATTGGGATCCTTCTGATAATTGAAGTCCCCCCCCCCCTTTTTTTAAATTTTTTCTTTTAACCTTTTATCAATTGTGGCCTACTTTACCATTTAACTTTGTTCATTTATTAGAAAGAAATATACCAATGCGGTTTAAAAAGGCCCGGTTGTAAGAACACTTTACACTTTACCAGTAAAGGTTATGTTTGCTGACGATCCCGCATCCATGGATCAACTGGTAAAAAAGAGAGGATGTGGCGTTGCTCGACATGTAGCAATGCATTTCGCTCACACCGGTGCTAGGAGCCGTCTTGAACTTACTATGAGATATGAATAGAGCTCATTGTCGAAGACTCATGGGGACTTCAAGATGAAATACAATAGTAAAACCGTTGTTCAATTGCTAAGTTTAACTATGTAATGTAGAGACTTTGTCTCATTTGCATTTACTCCATATTCCTTCATTGTTAACAAATAAGACAGAAATATTGTAAAATATAAAGCCTTCTGCAATGTTTAATAATAAAGCATGTCTTATCTATTTAAAGTGGTGCATTATTTCCTACAAATAACAGAATACCGAAATTACTCTACATTTAGTTCATGTAGATGTCCATTTTCAAAACTTGTTTTTGATAATGGCAGATCAAATAAAAAAAATGGAAGGCCATATAACAAAAATATACCTGAAAGCTGTAAAAAATGACCAATAGGATCTAAATGGAAAGCCAAAGTCAACCAAGGACAGAGCTTTACACGAGGGAGATATTATTACTTCAAAAAACAAAATTTACAAACATATACAAATTCGATACAATCTTAACATAAAAAAATGTCTCTTATATGACAATTATTATTATTGTTTGTTTTAGGTGGAATTGGAGTTGACAAAAATTTCACATTTTATTTTATAAAAGAAAATGTCTCTTGGGAAACAGCATTTTCAGTTTGTACTACTGAAATGGATAATACCAAGCAGATGACAGCTTCCAGCTCCAAAATTATAAAACACTTACGTTCTGTCATAGAAGCAAACGGGTAAACACAATTTATTGTTATGCAACTATTTATCCACGTAAATGTGTCAACTACATCTTATCTAGAGTAGTATATCGGGGGAGATCAACAGAAGCTTATTTGGGAGAAAACGTTTAAATAAGAAAAGGGCATTTAAGAACCAAATCAGTAGTACAAGAAAGCTCTTAACTCAAAGTGACTTCAAAAACGGCTCCTTGCACCGATGTGAGAGAAATTCATTGCTAAATTTCTCACTCTTTTATTATGCCAAGTTTTTGACTTGATGAGTACACTCTGGTTGCTTATATGTTGCGATTGTTTTGTCGTGCAACAGATGACAATGATAGTTAGAAGACTTTGGCAGTTACTGTTATGCTTGTGAATGTCCTAAGAAAAGAAAATGGCCTCCTATTTCGATATTTATAGTGATTACCTTTTAGATTATGGCTTTCCATATTATTTGATTTTAATGTTGCTGATGAGAGGTTACTCCTTGAAATACGTGTACAGCATAACCAAATTGTTCTTATGCAACTTGGGGATATTTTTGTATTTTAAGACAGCCATGGTTTTATCTAGATAAAGTTGTTTTTTTAACATAGTAATCTGATAGTCATCGTTTCCTCTTTTAAGAGACCATTATGATTTTAGTACTAAGTTTAGTATGTATTACATAGTGATTTTTGAACTTACGTGCTCTTTGTTAGATAAATAAACATGTATGTACTTCAGTAAAACATTTTGAACCAAAGGTTGCAGGAACTCTGCTAATACAAATGTAGCATCGATTTTATTCAAAAGAACCATAAAGTCAAAATATAAGAAATCTTACGAAAATTTCTTAACTTATTTAAAAAACTGCATCTTGTGTTAAGAAATTTGACCCAATCTCTCAAGATAGTTATAGTCCCTTATAAATCGAAGTTTATCCGATAATTCGATATACATCTACAGTTGTTTTAGTGATTTTTACTCATTGCACTGTCTTACTTTGATAACAAATGAATATTCATCTTTAATTTGTACACTGTATTCTAAAAAATACCAAAATTCGTGGCCTACATTTTTACTACGATAATCAAGCAAGTGAATCATCAACTTCAGAATAAAATGTTGTGAACGCACTTTTTAATCTGGACGTAAGTTGTTATGCAGAAATTTCTACAAATTGTTCCACCATTTTGCCTAGACGTTACTTGGTTGCAGACTATACCTTTTCATCGTCGGCCTTCTCTGGTTTATAATTTCATTGAAGAATTTATATTTAGAAACGGGCTTGACGGTTATTTTTTAATCTTTACAGGCTTGAAAACCAAGTGTTTTGGTCTGGTATCATCATGGATCCTCATTCCAGGAAAATGTATAGTTCGACAACATGTAACGAATTCAACTCAGCCTACCTATTGGAAAACATACAAGTGTCTGAAGCGTATGATTCGTCAACGATTGGTTGTGCTGTATTTGATGGCTCCAGCGATGCAGAACACATATTTGAAATCAGAAATTGCCATGAACATCATCCATTTCTATGTTCTAACTATCCAACGGGTAACTATCACATTACTGGTAGATTTTTTTTAAAGTAATGCCGTCAATAGTAACAGTTTGACTATAAATTGTACATATACATACATCGGCATAAGAGTACCAAAGCGAAAGGGAAAGATCTAGAAGATCGTATTTAATACAAATTACGATAACAGTAAACACCTATAATGGCCGAGAACTACAATCACATGCCACAATTCACAAGCGAACTGCACTAGAAAAACAATAATGAAGACAAGAGACAAACATAAATAACGAGAGGAACTCGGGATATCTGGACTTGGTACCGGCACTAGCAAAAGCCAATGGTAGGGTTAAACCGGTTAATGGGTACCCAAACCTCCCTTTTCTCGATCCCGTTTCCCTATAGTATAATAAACGTCGCCGTCAAGAAATGGGAAATTAGTAATAGTAAAATCAAAATCACCCCTTTTATCATAAATCTTAGTTTTATTTTTCCAGAGTCAATGATGAAACTTAGATCCAGAAAATGGAAGTATTTAGAATCATTGTTTGCTTTATTAAGTTTTAGTTGTTGTGGGTAAATGATGTCGACATAAGCTAAAAACTTGGGATTGTCAATAGTAAGGATATCAATGTACTTGCTGTTATCATTGAAAATAGAAATGAGTTTATCACTGTTAGGTAAGACAACCAAATAAGATTGACACAAGCTGTGTGAACCCAGCAAAAAACTTAATATATTATCAGGTGCTACGGAAGTGTAAGCATACACGTGGCACCATCCACAAATGTTTAACTTTAACTGCTTTGATCATGTATATGCGGTCAAATCATGAACCAGATTTAAATTCATTTGAATTTAGACAATAGTGGAATAATTACAATAAATTGTGATGAATTTAGTAGAGAAATGTTTTATCTTGTAGTCTTGGAACCAAACACAACCGTGTTATTATCGTCACAGAATTTATCCTATGATGTACGCCTGACTACACAGTATAAGGCAACAAAGTTGGATGATTGTACTGATATTTGTAGCAGCCGACAATTAACATGCTTTGCTCATGCTTATATCAAATCGACAAAGGAGTGTATACTCCTGAAGAGAAAAGCAAATGATGTAATAGAACAGGTTAAGTTTGTTGCTCGAGGACCTGGCATATACGATACAGTCTATATTAAGACTCAACCAAGATGTATGTATTGTTATATCTATTTTTGAAATACTCCGTTATGCATTATGTTTCAAAACTTTCAAATCTATACGGTTAAACCTAATTTATGTAATAAATTAATTTATGGCAGTACTCGTTGACATCCCCAGTTTCAAATATATACGGTTAAAGTTTTTACTACACAATTGTCAGGTGACCCGATGTACTTCTTCAGAAATTCTGATTTCGAGGATGTATTTTACCTCCTTCTTCATGTTTGGCGAAACCACACGTACCTTCGATTATCCAAAACTAGAATACAACTGTGATGTTTAGGATGTCCACGCAAAAGATAAGAAAATATACATTTAAATTAGAAATGAATAAGAGACCAGCTCCTCGATATGAATTAGAAACTATCGTACACCAGACGTATAACATGTATGAAAATTTTCAGAAAATTTTGAAAAATCCTAAGGAGTATCTCCCTGTTGCATAGCTCTGTCCTTAGCTGATTTTGGCTTTCCGTTTTAGATCTTTTGGTAATTTTACATATATTTCGGTTTGTGGATTTAAAAATGTTTTGATTTGCATGATCTGCACTGAAGAGACATAAGTTATCGAAATCCGCATATGCAAAAACTAAATTCAGAGTAACCTCGCTATTTTGTTATTTAAGCTTAAAACGGCATATGCTCGATTAAAAACGGTATAAAATAAGGGTACTAACAAAATTTTATAAACATAATTGAAAAGAGGAAAAAGACTAAGTAGCTAGGTGCCAAAATTTATCGAATACTTCAATCAAAAATAAGATTATTTTATGTATACGTTATCTGGATTTTGACAACTGTATATCGAAAAATATCATATCTCAAATAAAATCCTGTTACGGTGGTTTGTCAAACAACATCACGTGCTGACTATATATTCCATACTGGGCAACTAAAAATATCATTTAGTTGTGGTCAGTAAATACGTCACCATGAAAACATCGAAATGTTTGTTGAAGCTTTCAAAAGTTTTTATATGAACTCACCCATGGTTTTAATGGGTCCGTGTTGTTCATCTGTATGTGTGTCTTCATTTTTCTTTTTTTGTCCTGTACTCAAGTATTAGTATGTCCGATGTTGCCATTGTCCATGGATTGTTCTTTCTTTTGATTGACGGTTCGGTTCTCACTTATTTTAATGGACTATCGGTACGATATAAACATTTTACAGTATGTTAGTGACCTTATATGGTTTAAACGATCAGTAAATTTAATATTTAGACTCGAGCTATGCTCTCGCCCGATAAAAATATTCTGATCGTGTATATACGAGTCACTAACATACTATGTAATATATCAGCCCGAATATGAAGTAAGTGGGGGCTAGCGAACGAACCCCGCAGATCAGAATGATATTTTAGAATACACCATCTTTCAAAATATAGATAATTTGTTAATGATCTCTTATTTCAAATTTCTATACAGTACTTAATAAGGTTCCGTGTCAAGTTTTTACAAAAGTTTGCAGGAAATGACTTCATTTAACACCCGCCGCAACGCAACGGAGGGACATGGTAATGGTCTGCGTCCGTGCGTCTGTGCGTCCATGCATCTGTGCGTCCGTGCGTCCGTGTGTCAGAAACCGCTGGTCAGAATTCATTCAAATTTTACAGGATTGTTAGTCACCTTTAGTACTAGATCATATCGCATCGCCATTTTGATTCGAAAAATTTTTTGGGAGTTGTGGGACTTTGATTATTTCGACATTGTTATACAATGGCAAATCTTGTGGACGCAACTCCTCAGAAACCGCTGGCCAGAATTCATCCAAATTTTACAGGATTGTTAGTCACTATTAGTACTAGATCATATCGCATCGCCATTTTGATTCGTCAAATTTTTTGGGAGTTATGGGACTTTAATTATTTCGACATTGTTATACAATGGCAAATCTTGAGGACGCAACTCCTCAGAAATCGATGGCCCGAATTCATTCATATTATACAGGATTGTTAGTCACCTTTAGTACTAGATCATATCGTATCGCCATTTTGATTTCTTAAATTTTGTGGGAGTTGTGGGACTTAAATTATTTCCACATTGTTATACAATGGCAAATCTTGTGGACGCAACTCCTCAGAAACTGCTAGTCCAAATTCATTCTAATTTTACAGGATTGTTAGTTACCTTATGTACAAGATCATATCACATAGCCATTTTGATTCGTCAAATTTTACAGGAGTTATGGGACTTTATTGACTTAATGCATGCTACAGCTTAGGAACACTTTGTGGGCGCAACTCCTCAGAAACCACAAAACGGATTATTCTGAAATTTTGTTTGAAGATTTGCCACTATATGTACTTGATCATATTATGCTGCCATATTGATTGCACAAATTTTACGGGAGCTATGGGACTTTATCGACTTAATGCATACTACAACAAAGGAAGACTTTGTGGACACATCTCCTCAAAATCCAATTAAGGGATTTTGCTGAAATTTTGCTTGGCTGTTTGCAACCTAATGCAGTTGATCATATCCTGCCGCCATTTCGATTCGCAAAATTTTACATGAGTTATGGGACTTTATCGACTTTACTGCAGCGGCGGGGGACATAGCTACGCGTAGCAATCTTGTTTGGCAAGTTGTACAAATGAAAGAGGTTTTTGTACATGTAGTTATTTTATGCCTGAACAATATTTTTTTTGCAAACGTCATTTAATTCAGAATGTTTTTGACTGAACCGTGTCAGCAACTCGAAATTAAGCCAGTTTTTTTATTACAGTACCACTCCATTGTTTACCTATTTCTTCTCCTCCCTAGGGATTTTAATGACGTCAAAAGGTTGAAAAAAAACAGTGAATAACTAAATACCGAAGTTACTGTGAATTTACTTTCCGCATATGTGCATTTCGACAACTTATGTCTTATCAGTGCAGATAAAATCTAAACGTTTGGAAAGATGTTTAAAAACTGATAGAGAACAAATAACCAAAGTGATCTAAATTTAAAGCCAAAATCAGCTAAGGACAGAGCTTTGCATGAGGGAGATACTCCTTAGTTTTCAATAAAATTTACAAAGTTTAGATATTGGAAGGTTTCAAAAATAATCGGCTTTCGGGTCAGCACCGAAGTACTAACTACTGGGCTGGTGAATACCCTCGGGGACTAACAGTCCACCAGCAGAATTTGATTAAATAATCAGCGACCTTGTTTCAAAAGTTTTTTTTTCTAAGTTCGGGTATTTATTTTTGTGCCTTAGTGACGGTTATTTCAAGAAAAAAAAAGAAATATAACAGATGTTTCATGTCATCAGATATATTTCTCATGTAACGAGTAATAAAAATACTGCTTAAAAACGATAAATATTGATATCATTATCTCCATGCAGAATCGTTTCATTGAATTTGGCTCCCATCCCTAGTCAGCAGTACAGGTACCGAGGTTCAAATAGTAGAAATCAGCTTTTCTCTCAATAGAAAATCTACTGCATTTTTAATCATTCTATATGTATACTTTTAACAATTGCATAGTATATAATGGTATAATTTGTAATGAATTTGTTAAGGAGACCCATGTACACAGCAAGATATCCTAAGTATCCATATAGGGCTTTGGAAAAATATATTTTAATGAATTTTCAACTGCAATGGATATTTTTTTACTACATGTATATAGGATTTTTCCAATAAATGAATTTATATAAAAACGGAAAAAGTTTAATCATTACTTTCCAATTGTTTGATAAGAACTGCAATGATGAGGCATCAGTTGCCGAAACAGCTATATGCAGTATCTGAAGTCACATTATCGTTTAATTCAAACAGGAAAGTTTGCGTTGTTTTAGATTTGCTTGTCAATCTTACATTTGCATAGAAGATCCGCAGAGGAATGTTGTATCCGTTAATCATATCATTACTGGCCCACTTTAGACCATCTTTGCTAGCCAAGGGATACGATTCGCTCCTCTCATCTTCACTCTTGGCAGATCAAGTTAGGTTTCTGTAGTGTCAAATCTACGTTTTTGATTAGTTGCAATTAACCTTTGCTGCAGCGAATCAGTTCCCTTACATTCTGATTTTTAAATATAAATCGTAACAATAAAACCTAAAATATGGTGTTAGTGATTTTCTATTTGCAAAATTTCCACGATTTGATAATCTTTCTTTACTTTTGAATGGTTATTTCTTTGTAGTTGAATATATTGTGAATTGTTGTATTATTACCTGCAATAAATAATCTTGAATTATTACGATAAATCATACTGAAACTCTTACTTCAAAAGATAATTTGAAACTGATGTTTCACCAATTGTGGCTCAATCCGCCAAGGGTGAAGATGAGAGGAGCGAATCCTAACCTTTGGCTAGCGAAAATGACTTTAGACGAATATATATAAATATTTAATTCGGTGTGCATGGTCAACCAAGCGACGAACCTGTCTGAGCAAAATTTAACTGTTAAGTTTTACATTTAAGCAATTAACTATTATTGTTTTTTTCCTCGTTAAACATTTAAATTCATATATTTTTTCAAGTACAGATTTTCTTCATCGATAAAGCTGTATTTGAGAGTAACAACTCATTCCGTGCAAAATGTGAGTAAAAAAGTATGTTAAGCAGCATAATTAAGAAAAAAATAATAAGAGAAAATAATAAATAAATAAAAGAAAGCATATTAAAACAAACAAACAAAACAATCCAAAAACCAAAAGCCCTCCAGGAATAAATTAAAAACAAAACAAACAACCAAGCAAAGCCAGAAATATACCTGCTTCACCTTCGGAGGACACAACATTATTCAAAATACCTGTTACCAGTTTAGGTGATTATTTCAAGTTCCGCCCCTGCTCTTTTTTCTTGCAGAGTTTTATTCAGTTTTCCTAGATTTTCGTTTAAGTTTTTCAGCTTCTGTCCAATTTGTAAGATTAATTATGCATTTCGAGAGACTAATCAACAGTAAAGCAATATATTTGAAAAATAATTTAAACATTTATTCTCGGTTACGGTCCTCCTGATGCCATTCATGAAAATGAATTTTGTGCCTTTCAGTCTTACAGAAACAATCGTCAGAGGATTAAATTTAACCTCACTCCTTACAATACCAAACCCGCCATCCAAAGCCAACCAATAAATCAAATCAAATGAACCAATAACTGATCATGAAAGTTAGTGATCAAGTGACTTAGGGCAAATACTAAAGCTAAGAGGAAGTCTTGAAAATTATTTCAATAGTTCGATGCCATTAGAATTTAAAAATAAAAACGACAGACACTTATTGTTTTCATGATTATGGAATGGTCATTTAGATCCTCGAAAATTGTTTCTTTTTTATATTTTATGTCTAAGTTGTTGAACATTCTGAACTCTATTCAAATTTTTTTCTCAACCTACTCTTTGTTTGAATTGGTCATTCCTTCATTATTTTCTCAAAATATTCATCTAGATAATGACACTCAGAATATTTTCGCTTGTTTGCCTTGAGGTAAAGAAAATTTAAACAATCATTTTTACTAGATTGAAGCGCAAAATTGGCATAAACTTGGTATCTATTTTACATATTGTTCAAAATAAGGAACAAAGTTCAAAATAAGCCTTATAGGGAGATTGAGTAAATGTGCATTAGACAAAGTCTCTACATCCATGTGGTGAAACAAAGCAATGTAACAAACAAAATATGAAAAATTACATATTAAAATAACATGAAAAATTACCGAAATCCAAAGATAAAGAGACAAATGAGGTTTAAAACCACCGGAAAAAATTGTCAATGTTCCTGACTTGGTGAGAAATGGTGGGTTACTCCGGTTTTATGGCGACCCACCCCCCCCCNCCCCCCCCCCCCCCCCCTTTTCCATTGCGGTAGTGACCGGTAGCAATTCAACAGCATGTCGTACACAGTGGAAAAAACGTTTATACCACTACTAGGCAAAAACTGAAGCTTCACATTTTTGCACAAGGAACTGGTATCTTCTAGGCAAAAACTGAAGCTTCACATTTTTGCACAAGGAACTGGTATCTTCTATGCAAGAACTTCTTTATCTATCGTATGAGACGGAATTTGTTTTAAACCTTTATTAATAAGGCGGTCAAGGATACCGGTATAACTATGCCTTATGAGAAAGTCGGCATTATTTGTGCTTGCTCTTTCGTAACGAGTCGATTTTGAAATATGCATTCTGGATACAGAGATTGGAATGTTAAATAAATTAAACAACGTAATTTTTAGCTCACCTAGCCTAAAAGGCCATGTGAGTTTTTGCCATCACTTTTCATCCTTCGTCCGTCCGTCAGCATTTTCAAAAATCTTCTCTCTGAAACTGCTCTGCCAATTGAAACCAAACTTGTCCAAAATTATCACCATTGTATACACTTTCAAAATTATGTTCGATTAGTCGGCTGGTCAAACAACATGGCCGCCATTGCTAAAATAGAACATAGGGGTAAATTGCAGTTTCAATAACTTGAAAACCCTAACAGATATCAAAAATCTGATATGGATACCAATGATCATCATGATAAGATCTACCTACCGTGCAATTTTGAAGAAAATCTGAAACCCATCTCGGAGTTATAGCCCTTTTTTCCCATAAAATTTTCAAAAATTTTATATATTTTTTTTTATTTCAAAAAGTGTAACAGATAGAGGTCAAGTGTAAATTGCAAAAATGTTCAGCATACCAAGATATACCCAGCCTGAAATTTTGAAGAAAATCCAAAAACCTTTGTAGGGATAATCGCCCTTTTTCACAGAATTTTCAAATTTTTGTATTTTTCGTCTTTATTTCCATATTATAGAAGATGAATGTTAAGTATAAATTGATAAAATGCCATGCTTTTGGGACTCCAAACTTGTGTTGAAAAATTGTTCGTCGGACGCCATTTTCAAAATGGCCGCCAAAAAAGGCGGGAAAATTCAACATTGTACGATTTCAAAAAAAGTTTAGTTTCCAAACAGATATTGATGTTGTAACTTTCAAACCAGTGTTGAAAATTGTTTGATGACCGCCATTTTTAAAATAGCCGGTAAAAAAGGTGGGAAAATTTAACTCAACATTGTCCAATTTCAATGAAATTTGGTTTCCAAATAAGTATTGATGAACTGATGTTAAAAATTTGTCATTGACCGCCATTTTCATAATGGCCGCCAAAAAGGGCTTGAAAATTCAGCATTGACCGATTTCAATAAAATTTGGTTTCGAAATAGATACTGATGTTGCGACTTAAAAATTGATGTTGAAAATTGTTCGTTGACTGAAATTTCCAAAAGAGCCGCCAAAAAAGGCGGGAAAAATTCAACATTGTCTGGTTTCAATGAAATTTTGTTTTGAAATAGGTATTGATGACCGATGTTAATATTTGTTCGTTGACTGCCATTTTCAAAATGGCCTCCAAAAAGGGCGGGAAAATGCAACATTGTCCGATTCTATGATATTGGATTTCCTTATAGCCATTGATGTCGCAACTTCAAAACCGGTGTTGAAAATTGTTTGTTAACCTCCATTTTCAAAATGGCCTCCAAAAAAGACAGGAAAATGCAGCATGGTCCGATTTCAGTATTGATGTTGCTACTCCAAAACCGGTGTTGAAAATTGTTTGTTGACTGCCATTTTCAAATGGCTGCCAACAAAAAGGCGAGAAAATTAAACATTGTCCGATTTCAATGAAATTTGGTTTCTAAATTGATGTCGTAAATATGTTATTGAAAATTGTCGTTGACCGCCATTAACAAAATGATGTCTCGACTTCAAAACTGGTGTTGATAAAGTGGTCGTTACCAAGACCATATTTTGTCAAAAAAAGCCCTACAAAAAATATAGTATCACATGATCACACATTAAATACAGTTCAAGATATTGGTGGTGTTTGAGCTACCAAAGTTGGAGAGACTGAAGTTCAACTGTATAACTTACAATGTTAGCTTGATTGTGGCAACTGAAAGCAAGGTAAGCGATACAGGCTCCTGGGAGCCTCTGATTTATTATAGAAATGAAATATCAACAATAAGTCTAAGAAAAAAATATGGTGTTAGTCTAGTTTTATGGTTGACATCACGATCTTGTGGATCGGTATGGGATGTCTGTTCCCCAGATGAAAACAGATCTTTCTCTTTGCCACTTAAGTTTGATTTTCCTCTACCGGATTTGACTCTACTACATGTTCAACACGGTGGGTGTCTTATGAGAAGCAGGAGATGCTTACTCTTCCGGTACATCTGATCCCACCCATGTTTTTTATTGCTTCCGTGTTCTTCAATTTTGTAAATGTGTGTGTCCTCATTTTCTTTACTGGACTTCTCATGTACGTCTTTGTTTCTTAGTTTTTGCCGACGTTGCCATTGCTTTTATTGTTCGTTTTAGACTGAAGGTTCGGTTCTCACTTACTTTACAACGCATCTGATATTTTAGAATTTTTTTAGCAACCAATTTGTCTATCTCTGTAATTTAATTATTAATGAAGGATTAAACGTTTCTTCATTATTAGTTTTCTATGTCTGTGTTGTGTTTTCCAGATTATGTTGGTTCTTGCATAGCAGAAAAGTGAAAATTGATTTTTTTAATGAGTTCTTCATCATCTTATTAGATATATTTTTCAGAACTTAACCAGTCTACGTTCATTTAATCTTTCGTAGCCATAAACTGAAGGCTCTAATGAGCCTGAATCGCTCACCTGGTATTCATTCCTTTTTAGTTAAATAATTTTGTAACTGAATGTTTTTTTTTCTCTTACATTTTTCGAATTTATAGCCAATAAAAGGCTAAGTCAAAGTACAGCATGATGCGACCAGTAAACAATCTTTTTTTCTTTCTTTTAAATAATTATATTTTTAATTTTTGTTTGAATTTCATTGTATTATTATTATTATTTTTTTTGTTAACTTGCAAAATTTCAATTTTGGCACTGTTTGGCCTATTAAAGCTTGACATATTCCAAATCAATCAACAAATCACTTAACATTCCGTTAAGAGGAATCTGAAGAATCAAATTCGATTGAAATTTAATGTAAATCTTTAGAATAATTGTCATTTTGGCCAGTAAACATCTGTGCCAGATTTTTTTTTACATATTTTGAAAAGCAGAGGAACCAAAAGAAAACATTCCACTGAAATCCATTTAAAAATGAAATGTTTTGAGAAATGGAAATTTTGCAACCTCATAGCATTGAAATTGTAAGATCTACATCAAATTCGTTAACATGCATACGAAATTTTACAACAAAAGAAATCTAAGAAAAAAGTCTCATTGAAATCTGATGCAAAATATAGTTATTCGATCATTTTCCATGTGGCTCTGTTTGGCCCCTATTTAAAGACTTATAACAACTCTTATGGTTGTGCAATATGCTTATCTTTGTACGGAATTCATTATTAGTATCTCATGACCGCCACTATACATACTCGACATGAAATCTGTCAGCATCCACCCGATAGAAAGTTTCCTCTGCAGAACACTGTAAAAACCCATCAATATCAAATGTACAAAGTAAAAGAAACATATATGTGTTAGAGTTACCTTTCCTTGTATACAATTTAGCCATATATTTAATTTGTGATACAACAAACGTAACCATAGCTTAAAATTGAAGAAGCAAAGATAACAGGAAACACTTACAATGGCCGAACATTACAATCACATGCCACAATCCACCAGGGAACTGCACACGAAAAACGATAAAATGACAAATGACAAACATAAACAACGATAGGAACTCGGGATAGAAACAGCACTTAATACATCGGCAAACGAATACCGAAGCAAGAACGAGAAAGGGGGATTTCTAAAATCCAACACGAATTGAGATAGTATGACAAAGACAAACAAATAAATAAAAATGAACAAGAACGTCACACCACTAAAGCACTAGCAGTGTGAACCCTATAAAAACTGAGGTATCACCAGGTGCTCCTGAAGGGTAAAGATGATCTGCTCCACGCATGGCACCCGTCACAAAGCCAGTTAAAATATGATCTTAAAATATCTGTTGGGTTGCTGATTGGTTATTGTCATTTTCTAACCCGTAGACAAAACAAATTAAAATCCATGGTGCATGTTACTTGTCTAACCATCAAACAGCACCAAGGTGAAACTTTGAAAAGCAGTTTTACATCTCTTTTGTATTCAGACAATAACAAGGACAAATCTTTTCCACAAACAATCGACGAAGACAAAACTAAAAAAAAAATAACAGGATGATATACATGACAGCACAGAAAACAAAAGCACTGACAGTGTGAACTCTCTCTAAAAACCGAGAGTATCATCAGGTGTTTCGGGAGGGTAAAAATGATCTGCTCCACGCATGGCACCCGTCACACTGCAAGCGAAAAGTCCGGTTTTGTCACAGTCGGTGTTAGTCAGTCTGGTAACAAACTCTGGATCTACCCAAAGATATCTGTTCTCATTTGTGAAATAGAAACATTGCAACGGTCTGTCAAATCGTGGTGATGACCGTAAAAAAAACGGGAATTTTACTATTGAAAAGTCGAAATCAGCACGCTTGTCGTGAAAATTTGCTTCCAGATGTCCATAATTGTCGAAGTAAAGGCTTAGGTATGATGCTAATAATGGTGGTCTCTTTAATTTCAAATAAGGGTGACCTAAACGATTTCAAGACATTCCCTGGTGGATTGTGGCTTTCAGCCACTGTAGATGTTTTCAGTTATCTTCTTTATTTAAATGTAACTTTACGTAAGAAATCGGTGCTTCTTTCAAATCAAAGTTACATGTAGCAGATACTTCCATCATGAAATATTCAACTAGTTATTGAGGATAGATTTAATGATATTCGTACGTAAAAGGTATCCCCGATGTCTGATCTGCTGTCGTGTAAAAACTTATCACTCCTTCCATTAAAATGCAAAAAATATTACTAATGCTATATTTTATGACTTATTTATGTAGATAATGTCAAAAATTATATAAAAGGCAAAAACCAAAATTTATATACCTGTGACAATGACGACATGATTGATTCACAGAGAAGTGATTTTTATATTGATTGTTGCATATCAGAAAGAAAGCAATATTTAGATTTATGTGTTACAGTCATTATACAGTAGTGTAACAAATAACAAAAAACCGAAGTGACTGTGGATTTATTTTCTGCATATGCGCATTTCGACAACTTTTTTCTCATCAGTGCAGATCAAACCAAAACACTTGGAAGTCCATCAACCGAAAAGCGTGTAAAAGCTGATAGAAAACAAATAACCAAATCTGATAAATGGATTTATAGTAAAATATTTAAAACAGGGGTTTGTCTTTTATTGCAGTGTGGAGTTGGTAAAACAATTCCCCGTGGTAGAGATGTATGCTCTTTATTTTTCTTTGATATGGTGTACTCGTACATGAGATAATATCTCATGTGTACACTTTGTTCAATTACTATTATCTAAATTTATGTAAATTCTAAAACCTTAGGATTAACTCCCTCCATCGTAGTTTTGTCCTTAGATATATTTGATATTACTGATCATTCGGATTTCGTTTGGTTTTATGCATTTTAAATATTTTTGAAATTATGGATTTCCCTTGTTTAGGTTCTAGTGCTGCTGATGAGGAATTAATTTCAGAAATGGCCATACAGCTCATTAAAATTATTGCAGTTGGAGTTTACATATGTGTTATGGTCTAATAATCATTTACTCCATAATCTTTCGTAAAATATTACATGTTGAACATAGACCCACAGCTATTTAGTTTCATACGTTGACCCTCCATTGTGCATTGATGAACATGGACATCTTAAATCTATGGTGTATGACAAATGTGATGATTTTTACCACCCAATCATGAACTTTCTTCTCTAAGCAGAAATGTTCCCACCTCCCCAGTTATGGAGCACTTATTTCACAGTTTCATTACTGCTCATAACGTGACTTTGTTGAAATATCACAGAGACTATGAAGTTAAATATGTATTCAGCCTTTATTGGTTTCGTAACTGCGAAAATTCTAAATTTTGAAATAAAAATGAGTCCATTCCGAATTACAAATAAACAATAACTACAATGGCCAAAAATTTCAATCACAATCGACGAGCGAAATACACGTAAAAAAATTGAAAGTTAAGATACAAAGGTATATAACAATTGGAACTCGGGACAGCCGGACTTTAAACCGGCACAAGCAAAAGCGAGCGGTAGGTTTTAAACCGGTCTTTAGGTACCAAAATCCATTTCAATGCTTATTCGAGTCTTTGTTTTCAGGTCCAAGTATACTAACTACAAACAAAACATTGACAACGTTAATGACAACGTTTCAGACAAGCAAACATGAAAATTGGTATTCTCAACAGACTGTTGCCACAGATAGTACTGGTAAGAAATGCTAATTTCTTGACTGCAAGAAAATGATTAACAGTGATGTGTCCATTTTTTTTGTATTCGCAAAAAGATTTCAAAAGAAACTCGCTCACAGTCACCAATTTCTTCCAATCCAGTTGAAATGCTCTCTAATTTTATAAAAAGCTTTATCTGCAAGTCTACGAGATTCAGTTTGAAAGGAAAGGCATAAGTCATATGTAAGACTGTAAGATATCCAATGGTATTCGCTAGGGTTTTCTTGGGTCTTGGTATTTCACTGACTAAAATTGTTGCAGTTTCAGACGACCTACTTTTTGATGGTATCTTTTTATCTTATTATATAAGCAGATACTTAATGTCGCTTCTTTTTATGGTTATCCTGATATCGCAAAAACTGCATTTCGCAAAATAGAATGTGTGTGAGCCTTTTATGCAGCAAACGACATGAAATCGAATATAGTTTTACATGCAAGTATGCGAAAATAAAATTAAACATTGCGAACGAAATTTTGGATCGCGAAAAAGACCTTATTGAGATATTTTTATATAAACGCTATTATATTAATAATATCAATACATAATTTGATTGACTGTTGATGTTCAAAACTTTCAGTGTAATGGTACTTCAGTGTGGTAAAAAAAACCATAATCATTACTTATTACATACTTAGTAGAAATAAAAGCGTTTTTGCATGAATAATATGACCGGAAGTAAACTGTCCATATTTTCACACCCTAGGAAAATAATATGTTATTTTATGCTCCTCGTGCATCTCAGACAAAATAAACGACTTCCGGTCCATATTGGCCTGGGCAAATAAGCGACTTCCGGTCCATATCGGCCTGGCATTTCTAAACGTCGGAAGTATGTAATAAAAAGTTTAATACATGTGCATTTCCATATTGACCTGATTATCATCCCTCGACCCATATTGTCCCTCGACTTTGTCTCTTGCCAATATGGGTGTCTCGGGATGATAACCACGCCAATATGGAAATGCCCATGTATTAATCTGTAAATATTTTTGTATTTAAGATTACAAGTTGATTCTTTAATTATTTGTTAATTATTTTGCAACAATGATATAGCTCAAACACAAACGAAACGCATGCATTCTGAATATTGGGAGCCTGTTTTTCATGTCATTTGGGTCTCAGACATATAATCATAGAAAAAAACAATATTTTGTAACAAACTTCCGGTGCAAAATGCAAAACAAAAAAAGCAAATATCATAACACCATGAACAATGGGGGTTATAACAAAATTACCGAACAGAGTGGTCAAGAGCCGAAGTCCTTGAGACAGAAAGACAAATCAGGTAGAAACCACTGGCAAATTGTCGACCGCAATGGTCCTGACTTCGCGCATGCTGGATTAAACCCTTCGATTGCGATAGTGCCCGGTAGCAACTCAATAGCAGTTGTCATTGAAAGGTCGTAGACAGTTAAAAAATGAAAGAATCTTGAATCAGATTTCAGACAGTAACTTCAAATTTTTCCACATGGGACTGATGTCTATTTAAGAATTTTTAAATTATCATATGAGACGGAATTTATTTAAGCCTTGATTAATAAGGCGGCCATGCAGATAACCATGTCTAATGAGAAAGTCTTTATAATTTGTGCTAGCTCTTGCGTAACGAATCAGCTGAAAAACATACACTCCGTAAGCAGGAGAAGCTGGAATATTACTGTCCATGCTAAGGAAATTGATCATTTTAATATTCAAATCGTCACTTTTGTCGTAAATCTTGACCATTTTCGTCAAATTCGAGATGTAAATCCAAAAAGATGTAGACCTGGTGGTTTCTGTCGTTTCTCTAGCTCTGGCGGATATACTAATGACATCCATTTAGCAATAGATGCATTATTGATGGAAAGAACATTATCAATATATCTATAAGTGAGATTGACGGTTCTAGCATCTTAAATTTATGATCTTATGATAGTAATATCTCCACTTGCTGAATGAATTTTTTTTCAAAAACATATATATATAGATGGAAAGTCAATCATACACTTTAATAAGTTTTATAACATAAACATGTGGATATCTAAGGAATGAGTAATTAAAAAAAATCGAAAATCGAAAATCTTAAAAGTTTGACAATAATGTTAATATAAACGAAACATATATACATGTAGTCACATTTACTACTTCAAGTTGATGAACAACAGGAAAAGCGTCGTTCCATTTCTAGGCACTACGTATTTGTCGAGACCTTGAATCAAGTGTATTTACTGGGTATCTTTTCGTTGTTTATATTAACTATAACCAAGAAAAAACAAATAAATAGAAGTTAGAGGACTTAAATATAGGAATGTGAGCCCAAAAAAAGGGGGACTTATAAGGTTTGAAGATAACACTACAAGAAGTGTCCCATACAAATACCCAGTAAACATAACCCAGTACATGCGTTTAAGAACATCACACCACAAATGCAAAATACTGCATTAAGTCAAATTAAGTTTGTCAGTCCTGTTTGAGGTCTGAACCTTCTGAAAAAGGTCAACGAGGTATTAGGTATGAGCAAGGGTCATTCTTGAAAGCCTCACGGTGACTTCAGGATGAAAAACAGCAATAAAAGCGTTGTTCCATTACCTTTTTTTACCATGTCTTTTGTAGAGACTTTGTCTCGTGTGCATTTTCTCCATATCCCTTCATTGGGAATAATTGAATTTTAATTCAGGATATTTTTTAAAATATTTTGCAGATTATTTGGAAACCAACATTTGTAATTGTAGTCAAATACACAACCAAGCCGATGCAAACAGCACAATAAGCATGAAACAAGTCATAGATACTATAGATAAGCTAGAAGCGGAACTTCGCATCGACACAAGGAAGACAACTCTTTATTTATCCCGTCTTAATAGTGCTCCTGATACAAGACCTTCAGCTAAAGTAATAGGATGTATTGGAGCCCTAACTATAACTACAGTTATATTGACTATCATATCATTTGATATTCCCATTATAATAGGCTATATTAAATCAAAGCTCCGATGAAGCTGAAATTCGACAGTCTGGAAAATATACACACATAAAAAACTTGTAGTCATCCAAAGAACTATTACAAAGAAAATAACTAAATTGGGGAAATTAGAGAACTGATTCGATTATCGCGAACTGAAAGTACACTTTATGAAAAGGAATATGAAACAAAGGTAATTCCGAAATAACATTCAAATAATTGAAAGGTGTGTTTTCGTATGGATGTCCTTATTAATATGTCTAATACATGTGCTTAATGGACGACCATTTTATTTGGGGGGAGGGGGCGGTGGTGGTGCATGAAAACTGCACCTCCCTGAAAAAAAGACAATTATTCTGGCTTCCTTTTTCTATCCACATTATCGTAAAACAAATATACATAATCTTGCCCTTTCAAAAATAGTATTTGAAAATAAATCTTCTGATCTGCAATTGTTGTTAAATAAATATTTTGGCTCGAAAAAATTGCCCCCTCTCTTTTAGAATGAAATGGTCTCCCCTTTAAGACTGCTGCATAAAAATGTTTATATAATCGTGAAATTAGATAATTGTTTCCATAAACGCAACTTGATTATCAATATGCGATAAATAACAAATACGTAATGAAAAGTATCTTGGACATAGGTAAGCTGAATGTCTTACACAAGACAGGGGCGTGAACTGTTTATATTTATATACTGTAGGTTATTATCAATTTCATATAGCAACACCGTTACTATTCGACTCATAAAAACCAGGATTTGAAAGAAACATACGCACTATATTAACGGAAACACGAAGCTCATTGAAATGGATTTTAAAAGGCTTGTTGCTCACTTAAGTCACGTGACATCTCTCGTATGATTTTATAAATTCTCTAGCCACTTCGTGGCTTTCAAATGAAAAATGATAAATGAAAAGGAAAGTTTATCCAAAAAAGAAATCATTTCCAAATACTTTTCACGGAATTGTACATTAAAAACACTGTTTCTTCTCTAATTTTTGTGGTGCTTGTATTTTGTTGTATTAGCTTCTCTCTCTGTATGTAATTCTTATCCCAGACGACAACAGATCTTCCCCCTACAACTAAAGTTTGTTTTTCCTCTATCGGATTTGACTTTACTAACGGAGTTGACATGTTCAAAACGGCGGATTTTGTCCTGTACTCAAGTTATATTCTTGTTTCTTAGTGTTTCCGATGTTGCCATTATCCATGGATTGTTCGTTCTTTTGACTGACGGTTCGGTTCTCACTTACCCTTCCTTGCCATGTATTCTGGATTTATGGTTTTTAGTTGTTTCTTCGGTATTCAGTAAAAAATTCATAAAATAGCAGTTATCATGCTAATTGCTCCTGAAAATTAACAAACTCTCATTTAGCTAAATAATTGGAAATGATTCATGATGAATTATTTACAAATTTGGCAATATTATCAAAATGTTAGTAGGTGTGGTGTTTGAATATACAACACTTCAACAGGTATTTTTTTAACTTGAAAATTAAATGAACTGCGTGCTGCCAATCAGTTATAGTGCTTTTAAATTTTCGGTATTTTTTGTATTATAACCATTGGGCCGATGCCATTGCTGGTGGACCAGAGGTCCCCGAGGGTATTCACAAGCCCGATAGTCAGACTTGTCTGACATGAAAATTTTACTTTGCGTGTTATAGAAATTTACTGTTTTTATCAAAATTAATACTGAGGCTTTATTCCGTGTATGGCACTCGGTAGATGTTCTTGGTACTGGATTTGGCTTCCTATTTCGAATTTTTTGGTAATGAGTACTTCTTTTCTGAAAACTTTTGGATGATGGCTTTCCATATTATTTGATATTGATGCTACTGATGAGAGGTTTCTCCTTGAAACACGTGTACAGCATAACGAAATTTACTGTTTCACAGCTGAACGTTTCGCAAGAGCTGACATCAATTATGCAGATTTTCTCTTTCGGCATAGTTATCTCCGTGACCGCCTTTATAAACTTGCTTCATAACAAGTCTGTCTCATTTGATTATTTAAAAGGTTCTTTGATGGTTGTAACAAATTTGAAGTTTATGTCCGAACTGTGATCAAAGATTAAAATTTTACTTAGTATTGGGATGCACATTTCTTTTTTTCTATCTACGAACAGAATTTTCATTCGCAATTGCTGTTGAGTTGCTACCGGCCACTACCGCAATGGAAGGGGAGGTTTGCCACACCATAAAACCGATTAAAGTCACAATTTCTTTTGAAATGCCTTACCAAGTCTACAACATTGCGGCTGACAACTTTTATGATGGATTTGCTTATGTTTCTGTTGTTTTGTTCATCTATAATATTTCATAATATATTGGAGGGATCCATTTAGTAAAAAAATTAAGCAGTTAAAAGCAGAGAATATAATTTTAAAAAATCCTGCAACCAGAGTAAAAAGAAAAAAGAAGGGAAACGGGGAATGTGTAAAGAGACAACGACCTAAAGGGGAGTAATAACAACTCAAAGCCACCATAAGATCTTCAGTGAACGGTGAGAAAACCCCACACCCAACGGCAGGTCGGAGTCGGCCCCTGAACAAAGTGCAATCAAGTCGAGCGAAATAAACATCATCCTAGACTCCTATAGACATAAAGTTAACTAACTAGAAAAAGGACAAGACACACAAAGGCTTAATACATTCCTGACTTAGGACAGGCGCAAACCTGCTGCGGCGGGGTTAAACTAGTTTTATTGGATCCAAACCTTCCCCCATACAGTCAATGTGATAAATCAA
>MJUU01063564.1:5618-26709 GCA_002080025.1 Modiolus philippinarum | reverse complement strand
TCTAAAAATGTCAAGGTCAAAGGTCAACGGTCAAGGTCACGGATGACCTTAGGCCTTGTTATCGCTTCAACTCGTAAACCGTAATAGATGGCTGAAAACATGTAATGAGAAAAATGTTCATTGTCATGAGACGCAACTTTGCTACATTTAGTTCAAAGAGATTCGACTACTCTTTATATGAGTTGTTGCCCTTTGAAAGATAATGAGTTTCCGTTAATGCTAAATACTCCCAAATGATAAGTCATAGAAACCTGAAACCTTCACCATTGTTCATAAGTCATATATGGCCATCTAAAAATGTCTAGGTCAAAGGTAACCGGTCAAGGTCACCGATGACCTTTTGCCTTGTTATCGCTTTAACTCGTAAACTGTAAGAGATAGATGATCAAATGTATTTGAGAGAATGTTTGTCTCATTGAGGTCAACATTTGACACTGGAGGTCCAAAATGATTGGACCATTCATTTTGGACCTATGGCCCAAAAACCATTTTTCGGGGTCTGATTTTAGAGTTTTTTGCATATATCTCAAAAACTATTAAAGATACGAAGAAACTATAAAGAAGATAAATTGTTCAGCTCAATATGGCCGACAAAATGGGGTCAAGGTCAAAGGTCAAGGTCCTTAGCAACAACGTTATTTGCCATAAAAGTCCTTAGCAACCATAGGCAAAAAGTTTCGTAATGTTGTAAAGAGGAAATGAATGACATTGCCAACCGGAAGTAATTCCAAGTCCTTAGCAACATAATGAAATCCTTAGCAACCATATATTTTTATAGTACATGTATATCTTGGAAACTGTGATAGATAGTTGATAACATGTAATAAATAACATGTGTATTTTATCAAGATCTACATTTAATATATTGGGTCAAAAATTATTGGACCAAGCGTTATGGACTTAGGATACGAAAACTGTTTTCCGGGTCCAAAATTGAGGTTTCTTGCTTATATCTCAAAAACTGTAAGAGATAGAAAAAAACTTTGAATTGCGAAAAACGTTCGGCTTTATATTACCTACAATATCACATTAAAATCAAAGTTCAAAGTCCTTAGCAACACAATGAAATCCTTAGCAACCATAGATTTTTTTCGTGATAAATGATTTAACCCGTAAACCGAAAGAGATGGCTAATGACATGTTATGGGGAAAATGTTCAGTTTTACAAAATACAATTTTGTTAACGATTTAAATTTTTTTGTTCAATGATTTAACTCGTAAACTGTAAGAGATGGCTGATGACATGTAATGAAGAAAATTTTTCTGTTTCATCAAGCCAAAACACTTATTACGAGACTTTGCTAAAAATTTTCTTCGGGTAGACCTACATTTGTTCTCTGAACAAATGACTTATATTTTTCAAAACATTTCTATACCGAGAAGAAGCTACGGCTTCATCCATATTTTGTTTACGTTGCTAGATGACGTCACCAAAACAGGGCAGATAACAGTTATTTGCCCCGGACACGGATATCGATCAGACTTTCATCCGGTTAATGGTACAAAATGCGTATAAATATGTGATAATTCATGTTATCCTCTTTGTTACATTAAACTTTAATTATGGTATAGAAAACTTTATACAAACGCGACATAAAATGTTGACCAGGTTTCCATTCGTATTTAGCTGTATGAACAAAGTCTTATTATGTAACAATTTTTACTCTTTGTTAAATATATTCCTTTCACTAAATCCTTGCAGATTTCCAAGATTTTTGTCATTATGCAATACACCACTATACATTGTACCACAATCCTGATTATATGACAGCATTAACACTTGCAAACTATGCACACATCATCTTGTTATGGAACGGTTATAGTCAAGTTAATCATATTTTGGTATGCATTTTTTTTTTGCTTTACAAAATTAATGTGAATAAAGGGAAAATTGCATACCCGAAAAATAACCACTTGAAGTGAGATAAAGATATCCCATTTAATCAATTGTTTTCCTCTTGCATAGCTCTGTTCTAATTCTTTGTTATTTGTGTTCTCTGAGATCTTACATCTTTTTGTGTATGGTCATCCAAAATTTTGATTCATTCGGCACTCCGAGAAACATAGGCTGTTGAAATGTGGATGTTCAGAAACTAAATTTACACCAACTCCTTTAACTTATTCCGGCAAAAAGTACTTCATAAACAATGGAACTGAGTGATTAGAAGTGATTAATATAAGATTTTTTTCTCTCTTAATTTGTATAGAAAGACACAAATTACAATACAGCGATTTATCTTTAATTACTATGTAATGTGTATCTGGCTTGAAATCAGTAACCAGTGTGAATATAATACATATAATGATAAAAGTAATACACAAAATAAAGATCAATATGGAAATAATGAGAAACTTTTATATAAATAGATGGTTAACACTGTTTAATCAGACAGTTGGAAATCTTAGTACACGAGAAAAAAAAGAACATGGTAAGTGTTTCTATTGTAACATTATCATAAAAAAAACAATTTCTATTTTGCTCTGTTATACAACAGTATTAAACAAGAAGAAATACTTCAAATTAAACGATTTTTTAAATTCAACAAATATGGTTATTTTAAAATTTGAAAATAATTTCGAAATAAAAATTTGTATAAAAGATTGTTTTCTTATGCAAGTTACAAAATGACTTCTACAATAAAAAATTAAAGAAAATATATTTTTGTGATTTTTCTTAAATTTATTTGAAACATTATAAAAAAAAACTCGTATACGGAATTATTTGCCATTTTCGTGTGGGGGAAGCTCTGCTCTATTCTGTGGAATGCATTGTTTTCCACTTAAAAAAAGAATAAAAAAAACAAAAAACAAAACAAAACAAAAAAAAACCAGATGGCTACATGTATTTCATGCAATCATAATGCATTTAACATTCTTTTGGAAAAGGTTTTGGTCTAATCTTGTATTCAATGAAGATATAGAGATGTATGCTCTTTATTTTTCTTAGATATGGTGTACTTGTACATGAGATAATATCTCATGTGTACACTTTGTTCAATTACTATTATCTAAATTTATGTAAATTCTAAAACCTTAGGATGAACTCCCTCCATCGTAGTTTTGTCCTTAGCTATATTTGATATTACTTATTATTCGGATTTCATTTGGTTTTATGCATTTGAAACATTTTTGGAATTATGGATTTCCTTTGTTTGGGTTCTAGTGCTGCTGATGAGGAGTTAATTTCCGAAATGGCCATACAGCTCATTAAAATTATTGCAGTTGGAGTTAACATATGTGTTATGGTCTCATGTTCATTTACTCCATATCCTTTTGTAAAATATATACGACCTTTTGGTCTAATCTTTCGCTCAAGTAAGACTTATTATGCTCTATATATATTTCAGTCATGGTTTACTTGTTGTGTAGAGAATTTCTTATATGGATACACTGCCTTACCATGTATTTGTAGAGACTTTGTCTCATGTGCATATACCTTATTTCCTTTCATTGTTTAGTTAACATGTACATTCTACTCTGTACTCAGTGCTTAAAAACCAGTCTATATGGAAAACAAAATCAATTAATAATATACCCCTTGCTCCCTCATTCCACAAGTAAAAAAAAATAACACAAAAAGGTCAAGTCAAATCAAATTTTAAAATAGATTTCAATATGCACAAAACATTCTGTCAAAGTTTCATTGAACTTCACCAAGTTGTCTAGGCTAAGGAGTTGTCGCCACAAAGTGAGTATCCCTATGGCGGTTTTCTATGGCGGACGGAATAACGAACGGACGGACGTACGGACACCATGATCACTATAAACCGCACCGCTAGAGCGGGGGCAGTATAAAGAATAAGAATGATATCAAATTTTCAATTAGTTGGAGCACAATGGCAACATGTACTGAACATTCTGTGAAAGTTTCAGTGAAATTCATCAAATGGTATAGGAAAAGTACCCTATCGCGGATGTACGAACGAACGGACGGGCACCATTATCACTACATACCACCCCAATAAAGCGGGTGTATAATGATACGGACATTCTTAATACTAAAATAGTCTGAAAAAAGTACTTATTACAAAAAATAACACGATTTTCATGCGTGTTCAAAGATAAATAAGTCTAAGTAAACGTTTCACTGGCAACAATTAAACAATTCTTGATGCGGAGTTCAAAACCATCAAGACCAAACACCCCTTTANCAATCGCACAACATACCCCCCCCCCCCCACACACACACACACCTTCACTCTTTTTTTTTTCCTCACAAATTATTACCTGTTTGGATAGATATATTAGTGTTTTTTTCATATTTAAATGTTTGTGTATTGTTTATACATATTTAAAGCTATATTTAAAGTTATTTATAATTTACGTAATTACCTTGTGCATGCAAAAATGTTATAAAAGTAAGTAAGGAGAAGGAGTATTATAAGGACTTGGTCCTTGTTTCCCTATCCTAACAGCTAAATTTTTATTGGCTTAATTTGTATATTTTTCTTTGTATAATTGAAAATTGATTTAGCTAATAAATATGTTTACATTTATTTTACAATAAAGAGATTATTTTAAAATTTGAAAATATTTTCGATTAAAAAATTTGTATAAAAGATTGTTATCTTATGCAAGTGACAAGTTATTCTTCCCCAGTAAAAAGTTAAAGAAAATGTAATCGTGATTTTCCTTAATCTATTTTAAACATTATAAAAAACTAAGAATTTTGTGTGGGGGAAGCTCGATCTCGTCTTGATTTTTCATCGTGATTTTTCTTAATTTATTTTAAACATTATAAAACAACTAAGAATTTTTGTGTGGGGGAAGCTCGATCTCATCTTGACTGAATATATTATCATTTGTACCATGATGTCATTAAATGTAATCAGATATCCTGCATTAATTCTACTTTTTCATAATCTAAGGTCAAATTCCAGAAGATCCAAACCTGAATTATTACAATTTTATATTGACCATACTAGGGTTATGGTACAAATAAGTTATCACCCATCGGGCATACGCCCTCATGTTTATAACTGCTACATGAAGATATTACTTTGATATATCGAGCAAGACAATACTTTAGGTCCATTAACGTCTTATTCACATTCGTTTTATCAGGTTTCCTAGATGATGCTTTCCGTTCGCACTGATAAGATATAAGTTGTCAAATTGGCATCTAATACAACTACAACTTCAACTGTCTAATGCCATCCCACTAAATGACATTTGACCGTAATTTCCAATATTATTTTGAAACACAACGATAGTGACATTACTCATTCTTCTCTAATTTAGTACTTTAAGAGTGGACTTTTAACAAATTACTAACTGAGATTAAAACAAACCATTTCAACTTCTATAACCAGTTTCAAGTATTAGGCTGTAATGTGGATTATTTTCCTTTTATCGAAATGAATACAGGTACTTTATGCTTAAAAACGGGTGCAGTATACTTGAGTTTGTATTGATAATGATTTTGTCATATTTGAAGGTGCAATTTATCAATAGCAAGAATTTGGTATACATATGGGCGCTTATTGCGTTCCTCTACTTGCAGACTTGTTTTTATATTCTTACGAGATTGATATTCTCTAGGGACTAATGAAAGATCTTAAAATAGAAGTTGCTACATCTTTCAGTCCCACTTATGGATACATTTATGTTGTATTATCCATTAATAACGCATCTTTTGCTAAATGGATATATATATATATATTAATATAAATATTGATATATCATCCAGAACTTCCTATTAACTTTCTCCCCAATCTTCCTCTCATATCATTTTTCCCTATATGATTAGTGTTGACATTGAGAGAAAATTCGGTATTTCTATGATATATCTTTGTGGTATGGCTTTTCTGTACTACTACTTTAGTATTGGTGTTAATCAGTATGGCTTCCTTACAATAAAGTCACAACTCAGAGTTGTATTTTCAGATTGTCAACTAGCTACAGTTTTCGTATGCCATTATCTTAATTAATATATACCTGTGATATGTTGCTTTTATTTATACGTCATAAACAGTAAGGTATCCCTACATAATACTGGTAACATGGCCTCCCTGTTACTATAACAGTATAGTTATCACCGATCTTACAGTTCGTTCAATCATCTAACAATAATTAAATCCATAATTTGGAGATAATTCAACTTTATTTTTTTTTAAATATTTTTAATTCTTTAATGCATAAATAGGAATATATAATTTTAATATATGCTTTCACGAAGCAACTTCTCTGGTAAAATTATTGGTACCGAATGGAAAACAGGTTTTTGAAATTCTTTTTTGAACATATGCTGCTTAAATGAAAGTTTACTGATTGAATCTTTATTTTTCTGCCTTCATTATCTATTTTGACTTATTGTTGATCTAATATTTGTACAGTTTTATTTATCACGATTTTACGTACGATACAAAATGAACCCTCGTCTTTAATTTCCTGCTTTTGATCAATTATGTATTCCAAACCAGGTTTTATTCTAACTATTTTCAGTTGTCAGGATGTAAAACGAAAGGCATATTATTGATATATTATAATTGCTTTACTAGGAGTATTTGCTTCATTTCATAACTAAAGGTAAATGTAATCTCATCCAGGTATACCCTTATTTTTGAAGGATGAGGATCGTACTTATTTGAGCCCGAGATTAAATGAGCTATGATACAACGGCAGTAGTATACCGAAGGAACCAGGCAAGTGATGATTAAAAAAATGGAAGTCCAAAGACATGGCAAAAACACAGAAAAACAAAAACGAAACAAGGACGTGAGACAGCCACAAGGCACGGAAATAAAAAGACGACATTAAGAACTAAGGCACTCATAGTGTGAACTCCCATGAAACCAGGAATGACATAAGGTGCCCATGGTGTCTCGTTTCATAAGCATTATACAGCAGAATACAAATCTATCTTATATCAAAGAAATGTCAAAACCATGATCCAATTTCGATGACACAGGGTATAAATATATTTTGAAACCACTTTTGTCGGCAAAGTAGTTTGTAAAAACTTATAGAATCAAGTTGGGTATCAAATTCACGAAAAAATGGATTGGGGCACCTAATACCCTATTGAACCCGGTTGTCATGGTGAGAATATTATAGTCATTCTTTAAATACAAGGCTACGCTTGGATGAGGTAACATTCTTTTACATTTGCCTTCGTTCGAAAAGGGGAGTTGTCGCATGTTTTAAGTGTAAGGACAAACTGGAGGTATTTGTGAATGAGACAATCACTAGGTCAAGAAAGGCAAAACCTTCAAACCAAATGTTTTAACCTCGTTCTATATATTGTTTTATTGCTTTTTACCATGTATTTGTAGAGACTTTGTCTCATGTGCATTTACTCCATATATATTTTCATTGCTTATGTTAAATGAGTTTTGGATCCAGTGATACTATAGGGAAACGGGATAGAGAAAGGGGAGGTGTGGGTACCCATAAACCGGTTTAACCCTACCACTGGCTTTTGATAGTGCCGGTACCAAGTCCGGCTATCCCGAGTTCCTATCGTTATTTATGTTTGTCTCTTGTTTTCATTATTGTTTTTCTGGTGCAGTTTGCTTGTAAATTGTGGCATGTGATTGTAGTTCCTGGCCATTGTAGGTGTTTGCTGTTTTCCTGTTTTTGTAACATAAAGAATTTTACACATATACTACGCTCTCATGGATACTGCCTCCTTAAATACATGATGATTCTTTACCAAACCCTTCTGGAAGTTTTGAATTTTGATTTTCTTCCGTATTGCGACAGTGTTTTATCAGCAGACTAGGCAACTTGAGCTTGTCGGCCGTTTAGCGGCGAGTACTCCTTGTCCAATCTTTCGAAATCACGTTTTGACCCTTTTCCTTTTGAAAATTGGGTCATGGAGTTAGTAGTCTGCCTGTTTTGGCGGTTTATTCGAATGTTAATTATACTATTTAGTAACGGGACAGAGAAACGGAAGGTTTGGGTACCCATAAACCAGTTTAACCCTACTGTTGGCTTTTCACCAAGTCCGGCTGTCCCGAGTTCCTATAATCGTTGTTTACGTTTTTCTTTTGTGTTTAATTGTTGTTTTTTTTCTTGTCAGTTTGAACATTATCCGCAAAAATTAATTAGTATCTTAATATTTCTTGGTACATTGTTTTTATAACATATATATCAAACAAATTTAAGCAATTGATTTCTGTGAAAAGCTCTAATGATAGTTAAAATAACGTATATGAAAGTCAACAGATACCTCAGTACTTATGAAACTTTCCAAGTACTCAATAGACCCTTTATGGATAACTGCGGTCCTGAATTTTGCACATGCGCTCATATGCCTTTGAGTGGGTAAAATGCTGCGTCATAATATATGTAACGTCTTGTTCAATTAATTGTCATACGTCGTCATTTTTCGGGAACTGTTTTTATTTTCAACTCAAAATCGAAGGAACGCATTTATCGTGAAATGGTCTATTCTTTTGGTTAAATAGGTTTAATTTTAGACATGTCGTGCTTAAACTAAACGTGTAGTCCATTTTACATCACAAAGTATCGGAATAAAATTTATTCGTAAGACGTATTTGTAACTGATTAAGACAATAGTTTTCTCATAAATTCATATATTGCCCTTGTTTGAAATCAGCCAATTTTTCACTTAATCTGACACTGTTTATAAGTGGAAGACCTTCATGGGGTGCGGGTAATAACAAACTTATCGAATTGAATTTGCAACATTACAAGAAAAATTGTAAACCGCAATGGTTCTGACTAGGTACAGGCATCAAAAAGAAATGGTGGATCAACCCTTCCCTTTCATTTTTTCATTGTGTTTGTGTCCGGTAGAAACTCAACAGCAATTGCTATTGAAAGGTCGTAGACAGTAAAAAGTAATGTTCATTCCAGTATGAAGTAAACAATATATCTTGAATCAAAACCTCAATGAACTGATCTATTAAAGATTTTTTTATAATCGCAATAGAAGCCTTTACATCATGATACAGTCAGTTAAACTGTGATTTTGTAATAGGCACACATGGTATATATTGAATATCCCATGTAATGTAATGTAACAATTTTTGCACTAATTCAAAATTTGTATTGTCAAATCATTCATAGATGTTGATGTCATATCCTCATATTGACGATAGAAACGAAGACAAGTGAAAACTATTAAACAAAAAATTGAGAAGATAAGCGGAAATCTCCAGCTACCTCCTACAAGCTTTTCATCAACACAATCCAATCCAATCTTCGAATAGACTTATTTAATGTATTCCTTTGTTACTAACAGGGTTTCCATTATTTTTTTCCCATTGTTTAGGCGCTAATTAATTTTTTGTAAAGACAAGTTTGAGAGGATCATCAAAGCATCATACTTTAAAAGAAAATAAATAAATCGCCATCTTTAACCTTGCTTTTTGCTACAGCCCTATAATTCACCAAGACTAATGTTATAACATTAAAGAGAATCCAAATAAAGGATAACAGTTGTCTCCTAGCCACTGTTTGATAAGACAATATTGTCAAACTGAAAGATTTCATTTTGTATAACTTTTCTTTTTTCAAAATCACATTTAATGGAACAGAATCTGTGATAAAACGCAATAATTCAAGGTATGATTCATGTTTTACAAATCCAGTTCAAGTTTACATTTCAGGTAATCTCGATTTGTCATAAAGAAATTGTCAATGACGAAACTATTTTGATTCCTTTTCCTTCCAGTTACATATATTGGCTTTATCACCTTTGTGAATAACAATGGAGCTGAATCTTATCAGAAGGGGAAAGCAACAAAATTCTATAAAATACTGGACCATAAAAACACAAGTATTTTGAAAATCTAGATGAATTTTTATATGAAAATATGCGTCTTTCACAATTTTTGTCCGATAATCATTAAAAAATTAAAATTTTCCAGTTTGAATTTGTTATATTGTAGAAATACATTTACAAATCTGAGATCTAAATCAGGTTTTGGCGTATATCCGTCTTAGTTACAATAAAACGGTCAGGAATATCAGATCTTCTGATTGTTTCAGTCTTTTGAATCCCCTCTTTACAAAGACAGCTTTTTCTGGACAGGCAATTTCCTCGCGTTTTCTGAAAAGCATTTTTAAAAATTATTTTTATGTAGCCTTCGACTGTTTCTGGAATCCATTTCTCAGAAGTCTCACTTTTCAAATACAAAGTATTTAAAGTTCTTACTTTCTGGAATTTGGTACGGGCTACAATTTGTGCCTTGTTCTTGGTCCATGTTTTTTCTGGTGGGTATTAGTTATGTCATATCAGAGACAGAAAACGCCTTGATGCAGGTGTCTGACTTCTTTGAAACCCTGTAACCTTTTCTACATTTACACTTTTAACATCTTCTCATTTAAAAAGGAACTACTTCTGACTTCTTTAGAACCGGTGTCTGAAGCCCGTTCTAACATGCTCTTAGCGAAAGGGTCTTAACAGGAGTTAAATCCATTTTAAGAGAAACCATCCATATATACCGAATTACTACAAAAGTGGGATCCCCAATGAGGTACTTCGTATTTTCTGATTGGAAATATTGTAGTATATTCAAGTTTTCCTAATTTGGAGAGGCAGTTACCACCAAAAATTGTCGTGGCTTTGGCGTCAGAAGAGCAGATTTTACTGTAACGTTCTTGGGCCTTATCGCCTCCTTTGAATAGTAAGATGAAAACTATGTCCTGCACTCAATCCCCTAAAAGCTGTTTAGTGCCTTTAGGGGATAAAATATTCTTGCACTAGGCAGTTTAATCAGCAAGAGAAACCGTAGGCACTAAGTACTAGCCATGAATTTTTGTATGTCTCAGAAAATAAAATCTTTTTCACCAGCAGTAGTCAATCAAACCTCTTTGCTGTATGGCATAAAACAACAGAACTGGGACACCGAAGGAACAAAGGAGTGATACAATTGTATTAACAAAAATCGAAGTCCAAAGACATGACAACTAGAGGCTCTCAAGAGCCTGTATAGCTCATCTGGTCCATGACTGGCATAAACTGCAGCCTAAATTACTCATTTTATAGAAGTTCAAAGGAGAAAATCTTTGAACGTGTTTTCCCAATAGGTTCCAATGTTAAACAATGGTCCCCGCTGGTGGCCATCTTGGATGAGGTGCAGACTTGTCAGACATAATTTTTTAAGAAGACCATTAAAGGCCTATTGTGACCAAGTTTTATTCCAACTGACCCATTGGGTCCAATGTTAAACTATGTCCCCCGCTGGCGGCCATCTTGGAATACATGCACACTTACCAGACACATTCTTTGATAGGTACCGACTATGGACAGTTGTCACCAAGTATGGTTCCAATTGGGCAAGTAGAGTAGAGTAAAGTAAGTGAGAACCGAACCGTCAATCCAAAAGCGAACAATCCAAGGACATGATTCAGCAGTTTCCACGGTAATTTAAAGTCCCACTATCCATTACAACCCATTTCAGACCACCATTCAAGAAAAAAATCGGCAGGGGTTCCCCTTATATTCAGATAATGCATATTGCGGAAATCAAAACATTCCAAGTCCCCGTTTCCATAAAAAAAAAATTTGGCAGGGGTTCCCCTTTTCAATATAGTTTAAACATATTTCTAATATTGTTAAGAAAACTATGAAGCACAATACGACAATCAAGCTTACATTGTAAGTTATACAGTTGAACTTCAGTCTCTCAAATTTGGTAGCTGGAACACCACCAATATCTTGAACTGTATTTAAAAGTCTGATCATGTTTTACTATATTTCTTTGTTTGGCTTTTTTGACAAAAAAACATTCTTGCTAAAGACCACTTTCGACACCAGTTTTGAAGTCAAAACATCATTTTGTAAATGGCGGGCAATGACAATTTTCAACATCAGTTTTTGAAGTCACAACATCAATATCTATTAGAAAACCAAATTTCATTGAAATCAGAAAATGTTGAATTTTTCCGCCTTTTTTGGCGGCCATTTTGAAAATGGCATTCGACGAACAATTTTTAATATCAATTTTTGAAGTCGCGACATCAATACCTATTTGGAAACCGAATTTCATTGAAATCAGACAACGTTAATTTTTCCCGCCTTTCTTGGCGGCCATTTTGAAAATGGTGGTCAAAAAACAATTTTCAACACTGGTTTTGAAGTCACAACATCAATATCTATTTGGAAACCAAATTTTATTGAAATTTAACAATGTTGAATTTTCCGGCCTTTTTGGTGGCCATTTTGAAAATGGCGGTCAAAGAACGTTTTCAACACCACTTTTGAAGTCAGCACAGCATAACAAACATTTTATCAATTCACAATTAACCTTCATCTTCTATAGTTTTAGAAATAAGAGTCGAAAAATATGAAAATTTTGAAAATTCTGTGAAAAAAGGACAGTAACTCCTACAAGGATTTTTGGATTTTCTCCAAAATTTCAGGGTGGGTAGATCTTGATATGCTAAACATTTTTGCAATTTAAAGTTAACCTCTATCTGCTATAGTTTCTTTGATAAAAAATAAAAAAATATTAAAATTTTGAAAAATTTCTGGAAAAGGGGCAATAACTCCAAAAGTGGTAATCAGATTTTCTTCAAATTTGCAGGGCAGGTAGATCTTGCCATGCTGATCACTTTTACTCCTGTCAGATTTTGGTTACCTGTAACGGTTTTCGAGTTATTTGCCAAAAACAGCAATTTACCCCTATGTGCTATTTTTAGTAACGGCAGCCATGTTGTTTGGTCCTCGGACTAATCGAACACAATTTTGAATCTAGATATCCTGGTAATGATTCAGACCAAGTTTGGTTAAAATTGGCGTAGTGGTTTCAGAGGAGAAGATTTTTGAAAAAGTTTACGACGGACGGACGGACGGACGCCGGACGGACGCCAAGTGATGGCAATAGCTCACATGGCCTTTTAGGCCAGGTGACCTAAAAACGAGAACACAGAAAACAATGATGTTAGACAGCAACAAAGCACAGAAATAAGTAAATAACACAACATTCAAAACCAAGGCACTCACAGAGCGAACTCAAAGGAAAACGGGAATGACATTAGGTGCTCCGAAGGGTAAGCATGTCTTGTTCTGTTAACAGCACCCGTCACACTGTTAGTGAGCCAATCTAGGAAAAAGTCAAAGTCGGTGTAGTCTGGGAAGACGTGAATCTAGCTCAAATTGTCCGCTTTCATTTGGGACACTGATACGTTATAATTATCTTTCAATGATGTTATGGTGACGGTCATACCATTTCTTGTGGGATGAAATTAACATCCCTGGCTAAGTAGCTTTCGGGACAGTGTTTTTGCTCTATTAAAAAAATAACTGTACAAACTACATGCAAGTACTACAAGTAACGAATCAACTGTGAAATGTACACTCCATAGGCTGGAGAGGTAGGTATTGCTCTATTTAATTGACCCGACTGGTCACGGGTAAATTATATAGGGATTTTTTTTGGGTTAAGATGACCTACAAGACGATGCCCAACCTGTTCAATAAATTAGAGTAATATGTTAACGCTAAGAAAAGGAAAGTTCACATTAGGGGAGTTGAAATAATTAAATATTCATAAAATCATAAAATATTCTAGCACTAGGCAGTTTAATCAGCAAGAGAAACCATAGGCACTAAGTACTAGCCATGAATTTTTGTAATTCATAGAAAACAATTTTTTTTCACCAGCAGTATTACCCATGCCAACCAAACGTCTTCGTTATATCCGTTAGCTCATAGATATATTGTCTATAATTTTAGACCGAGGAAATTTTTTTTGCAAAGATTAAAAATAGTTTCATTATCAGATTTGATATTAAAAGTTGCATTAACAACTTTTAATATTCCTGAGTATAAAGTTGAGGAAAAATTCCATATGGTGTCATCATCATCATCATTGCCTGGGTTTTCCGAAACATTTTTGTCCATAGTTCTAACTGGTAGAAAATATGTACTTCCACTATTCTCTTTATGTTTGCTTCACTTAGGGTTGCCAAATCAATCCCCTAAAAACTGCTTAGATGTCTCCCTTTCGCTTTCAAATAAATTCATGTCAAGTCATTTATACTGAGAGTCATTCAGTGATAAATGATTTGTAAGAGATTTCTTCATAGGGAAAATAGTTATTACCTAGCTTCAGTAGCATCATGTTCCTCGGATTTAATATCGACATCATTATCGTGGATTTGGTGTAAGGGGCCTCATTTACCAACTTTTGTCTTGCCACTCTTTGAGGCTTGTTTTTTCTGTTCGTTTTTTTTTATTTGCCATAATTAGCTGTTTAACGCTGGCTGTTTATATACTATATGTTATTCGGGAATCTTCACAGGGGATACGGGTTCATATTCCCTGTGTGTGTTTTATATACCCTGAGCCGTCAGGCGAAGGGGATATAGGGCACAGACAGGGAATATGAACCCGTATCCCCTGTGAAGCCCGAATAACTTTTATATTCTGCTAGAAGTGCTATAATTTTTCTATTAAAAGCATTTAAAAATTGTGATTTTGCTACCACGGGGATACGGTCTCATATCCCCTGTCAAGGTAACCAATCAAAATGCAGGATTTACCTGGATATTTCACTTCAGCAGAATATAACACAATAGTGTTATCAAAGTTGTATGTTATTTCTCAGCAAAAATACAATTGTGTGACTTTTTTTCAATGGCCTTCATACAAAATAAGCTTATAGAGGGGACTCTTTCATTACTTCTGGTTGTAAACCAGGTCGGCGGAACGGAAATTCCATACACAAAGTTAAAAAGAAGAAACTAAGATTAAATTATTTTGTAACAAACATAATATTTAAATCGCATCGCTTTTTGTGTTTTATATGAAATACTGTCTTGTTAATTTTGACAATGTGACGTCATGCAGAAGAATTTGTTTTCATCTGTCCCTTGAAGGTAACAAAGTAAAGCGTAGTGATTCAAGGGCAACGCTAGCCAGTCTAAGAAGAATGTTACATATTTATCGGATTGTTTACGTTTCTGTGAGCTCTGGATTTTGATTCTGACTGCATGTGTACGCAAGACGCATGACGCATGATTTTTTCCGTTCTAAAATTATATAAAAAGAGGGTAAAGTCTGAACTTGATTATTTCTTAGACCTCAGTTATTCAAGAAGACAACGGTTTGAGAGTTGCTGGAACCGTTTATTAATTACATATACAAAAATGTAGTTAGGAATCAGGAGAGTGCAAAAAGAAAAACGTAAAGTGTGATGGGCAATTTTTTTTCTCTACGTAGATATACCAAATCGTGATAATTTGTTCTTTTTAAAACTTTACCCCTTGTGTTAATTGATTGGATCATGTATAGATGATAATGTGGATGCGGTAGTAAGGATTTAGATGAAGTTTGGAGACCCGGTACATAGAAGGTCAGATGTTATCTTGAAATGGACTTTTCAGCGTGATCGTAATTTTGGTGTGCCTTTTTGGTTCTGTAAGGGCTTAATTATATTAATATCTTTTTATCCTCTATCACAGGGACTTATCGTAAAAAATGTGGGTGAATTCACGAATACGTAAAAAAATTGGGGTTAAAAAGGAATGTTTCATATAAAAACCGTTTTTATTTTCTAAATCAACCAAACCAAAAAAATATAACTACGCGCATTCTATGGACAATTTGATTTCTAAACGAACTGACCATAGCAGGGATTTCACGTTTCAATAACGTGCACAAAAGTGATATTGGCCAATTTAGAAGCTAAAGACGACTACATAATTCTCTTCCGTAGAAAGATACAGCTATTGGAGGAAATAAGAATACATGTAATGCTCTTTTGTTTACCACAAATATGAATTTAAACAGTTTAAATGGAATTAAAATCGATATACACAACAATGTATATCAGAAAACAACTGGAATAAGCACATATATCTGGTTGATTTCAAGAGTACGACATATTTGAGAGGTGATTTCCATTGATATATTAAATCATGAAATCTAGTTAATTACAAGCAGATTCTCTTTCAGGAAGGAGTGGTTTGAAAATATTTCAAGCTTAAGATCAGATCAGATGCACCGTTAGAGTAAGCATATCCTGCTTCTTATAAGACACCTGCCATGCTGAACATGTCAACTCCGGTCGTTATGTCAAATCTGGTAGAGGAAAAACAAACTTTAGCTGAGGGAAAGATTTGTTGTCATCAGGGAAACATATATTGCTACGGTCAAGCAAGTGGCAAAACTTTTAGCATATCGAAATTAAGATTTACACCCCAAGCTGTCTACCTTTCATTGACTCGTCGTCGTACAAAGACAACATTGTATACATTTGTCAGGTTTTCACGTCTGATATATCTACAATGTAGACATTTGACATCGATGAATCTAACACATTGTGTAAACTTGGGGTGTAAATCTTGACTTCATTACAATAAAAGTTTTGCCACTTCCTTGACCGCAGCAATATCACATAGCGGTCAATAAGATCGTGATTTCGACCGTAAAACTTCTGTATTGATGACTTCGAGGTATGGGTATTAAACCCTTGCTGAAGTAGCCTATTCGTTCGCAACCTAACCCTATCAAGGAAGTCATCTGAATGTCAGATAAACATTACCTTTTAAGTCAGGGCCGCATATCGATCTATCATCAGTAAGGGGTTATCTATTTCTGCTAGATTTTTGTTAGCAGAAACTCGGGAACTGTAACAGAAAGATGATGAAAAGCAAGGGCAAAATGTTTATTAGGTCATGACAGAAATTTTAAACGCAACTGTGCGCGGTTGGTATTTTTTGAGTTGTTGAACTCCAATGCTCTGTACTCCTAATCGGCATGTCGTAGACAACTGGGACCATCACCATTTAATTTAGGTGACATTTGTTACGTTTTTAAGTTGTCAAAGTTAACATTTATAATATATCGGCAAAGGAATAACGAAGCAAAACAGATGGACCCAAAAATTCTGAATTATAAAGTGCAAAAACATGGCTTATCAGATGTAACACAAATGGGCACAATATGACAAAGACAAAAATTGAATGTAACTAAACTAAAGCACTTACAGTGTGAACTCAACAAAATTGGAGGTATCTTGGGTCTCCCAAAGATATCAAATCCATCGCTGGAGTGAATGCAGTTATAAGCGAAGTCTATTCTATAGCAGTGATGTTTGTCGTTGAATGGGCTGACTACGGTTGTTGATCATAAGACCCATGATATGCAGCTTGATCAATAAACTGCTCCTAAGACCTATGTTATGTTTGAAGGACCAATAATGTGCTTTTAAGACATCGATATAAATCTATGACCAAATGAAATGCTTCCTTTACCTATATGATATGCTACTTATATCTATGATATGCTGTTAAGACATATGATATGCTTGATTTGTTATTTTTGCCGTATTTGGCGACAAGATAATTGTTTTCGTTTTTCTAGTATTTGTGCTTAAATTAGTAATCGTGAAAGTAAAAAAGACTCCGAAATTCTTAAATTTCCCTGTGATCTTTCCAGAATAATTTTTGTTCTCATTCCAGATATGTGACGATTGTCATATAATTTCATCGATGTTTCAATCTAGCAAACCCCTGAGAAATATAGTATTAGATTTCGTCTTTTTACTGGAACCAACAATATTAGAATCCACAAGCTATTTCAAGTGATAAGACAATGCTTACTTTCTGAAGAATTTGGTTGTGCACTTTAATTTTTTTTCAATAGTCAGTGCATTTTCCTTGACTATGTTTCGCTTCTTTACTTTTAAACATGATCAGCTTGATTTTTCTTGAGATTTGGTATTCACCCTCAGAAACTGACTTACTCCTGCCGATCACCCACAGAAATCTGCTTATTTTTGTTTTGCTTAAATACAAAATAAAAACCTGTTTTTATACTTGCAGTTCTTAAACAACATTTAGAGCTTTTAAAATAAAGCGAAAAAGCTTTCATAAGACATTGAAATAAGGCCTTTATTTCTTAAACAACACTGACAGCTCAAATTCTTGCTCACAGTCTTCACTTTTGTGCACGTTTCACACAAAAAGTACAAATGATTTTGAAATAAAACTTACACAGGGTAAATCGCTATTACTTTCGCCATAGAATAAGAATGTTTGTAAACAATGCTATATGAACACTAATATAGTTGAGTAATTCTCACCTTGTCATTTCTGAAGAGGGTTTGTTTACCTATTCTATATCTTCATATCACTTCTGGGATCTAACGAGATGTATTCTGCGCATGTGTAACTTCAGTATTCTGCTTAATATTGAAGGCTCCGGACGTGGTCCGAACCTGTCCTTACTATAGTTCAACTATCTGGTTTCGGTAACCAGTATCAAAATTTATGATTGAAATACATCGTAAATAAATAAAGTAAGTGAGAACCGAACCGTCAGTCTGAAAAGAACAATCCAAGGACAATGGCAACGTCGGAAAAACGAAGAAACGAAGACATAACATGAGCACGGCACAGAAAGGAAAATGAAGACACGCACATATACAAAAATGAACAACACGGACCAAATAAAAACCATGGGTGAGATCAGGTGCACTGATTTTATGATTGAAATAAATCATAAATAAGAACTATATTTATATTAAATACGATATTTTGTCTATTGATTATAAAACAGAAAATTACCAAATCTCGTTTTTGCGTGATTTGAAAAATTTAAGAAAATGGCCGACGCCTAAGTCCAAAAAGAGAAAGGCAGCAGTAAAAAGTCCACCTCTACGAAGACGGTAGAAGGAAAACAGGTACAAAAGTCTGATGGGAATAGTAAAACCGCAGTCAATGACAAGAAGTTCATTTCTGAACACAATGTATCGCCTTGTAGTGATTCTGATGACGCTGTAGCTGAAACAACAAGTTTTAAATCGATGGAACCTGTAGCTTCTAAAGAACCAGCTATGGCCCAAATGATGGGAATTTTAGTGAAAATCCAAAACGAACAAGTGTCTACGTTACAAGGGAAAGTAAATGAAATGTTTGAGTCAAATGAGGACTATCCTTCACATGACTATGATGAACAAGATGCTTTCTATGATGACAATAACAATGTCAATGTGTTTGACGAAGGTGAAGGTGATGTTGAAAATATAAAAGTGGAGGATACTTCAGAGCCCCCAAGTAAACGTCAAAAGGTTGTTGACAGTGTTGATAAATCCTCACGCAGTAACAATATTTTTAGAAATGCTGCACAAAACTTTCGTTTAAAAGAGAAGGTTGATTCTGAAGTGAATAGTGATCTGGCAGATATGGTGAATTCCATTTTCCGTGAAGGAATTTCCGATGAAAAGTATACAGAATTAATGAAGAATACACCGAGGCCTGAAAACTGCACTTCTTTAACTAGAACTACATTTGTAAAGTAAATCAACTAATTTGGACATGATTAGCAACTCAAACTAAGTATTTAGATATAGCATTACAACAGCACCAATTTACTGTAATGAAAGCTGCAATGAATTTGGTAAAACTTTTGGATAAGTAAGACCGTATAAAGTGTAGTGAAGATGTACAAGCTTCTACTGTTGAAAATTTACAAACTTGTATTGATTTAGGTCTGGGTTCATTTGCCCTGTTAGCTCAGTATAACAGAAACACATATTTGTAAAGGAAAGAAATGCACAGGCCTGATCTTCAACAAGATTATCACCATCTCTGTTCAGCTAATGTAGCTTATACTGACCAACTTTATGGAGACGATATAAGCAAAGAGGTGAAAGAAATACAAGACGTCGATCGAGTTGGCAAGAAAATAGCTAAGACAGACAAGGGTCATGGATCTGGTTCAAGTTTTGGCCATGGTTATTGGTATGGCGCTAGAGTAAAAGGCTTTACTAGAGGTGGTCGTGGTAGAGGTGGCCGTAACGGTAGAGGTCGTGGTAGAATTCCTACTGATGCTACTTCTAACCAGCAGTCAAAAAACTTCATGTTGTCTCAACAGAATTAAATGATAGTATGGTAAGTTTAAATTCCGTTGAGAATAAAACTGAATTTCAAGCAGGTAGATTGAAAAATTTTTGTGATATCTGGAAGAAGTTAGCTTCTAATGAAAATATTTTAGATATTGTTAAACACAGTCATATTGAGTTTTCTGATGGACTCTCCAATTCAATTATGGTCCCCATATCAAAAAATAGTAGATAAAAAGCAAGAACAAATTATTGACAAAGATTTTAATAATTTCAGAAAAATTTGTATTTTGAAAGAGGTAGAATTTGACGAAAATCAATTCATTTCTCATATTTTCACAGTACCAAAGAAAGGTACTGATGAACACAGAATGATTCTGAATTTGAAAGAATAGGGTCTGTAAGTCTCGTCATGTGACGCCCAGATTTCAAGATAAAATTGAATTTTGAAAACGTTTCCCGCCAAAAGATGACGTTTCAGCATTATGACGTTTGAATTATTGTTTGATACGTCATATATTTCCGTATAAAATGCAACTTCCAGGTACAATTTATGTACCCGGAAGTTTCAAAATTTAACGAGACTTACAGACTCTATGAAATTAGTTTATAGAGCCAAATCATTTTAAAATGGAAACATTCAAAAGTACTTTAAGACTGATTTAAGCCGAATAATTTTCTTGCTTCTATTGATTTACGCCATGCATATTATTCTGTTCATATGGCAGAAAGTAACCAAAAATATTTGAGATTCCATTGGAAAACAAAATTTTTTCAATATACCTGCTTACCAATGGGAATTACTAGTGCGCCTAGGATTTTTACAAAATTAATGATACCAGTATTTTCAACCCTGAGAAAATTTGGGCATAAAAATTCTGCATATACATTTTGTATAAATGATTATTTATTAATTGCAGATTCTTTTGATGAATGTTAAAAAAAGATGTAGAGGACACAATTTTGTTGATGAAATATTTAGGATTTTTTGTTCATGATAAAAAATCTATTCTTATTCCTACTAAAAATAGTTTATTTGGGAAATATCATAGACACTACCACTATGACTGTCTATTTACCTGATGAAAAAGTCAAAAGAATTCAAGAGGAATGAAACAAAAAATATTTTTAATAAGGACTTTAACTAAACTCATTGGAATATTGGTTTCCTCTTTTTCTTCTGTTCAGTATGGGCCACCCATTACAGAACTTTAGAGAATAAAAAATCCAAGCACTGAAATTCTCATGTGGAAACTTTGATAGTAATATGTATCTAACTCCTAAAATGAAAATCGAATTAGATTGGTGGTATGAAAATATTGACA
>MJUU01063562.1:11080-50722 GCA_002080025.1 Modiolus philippinarum | reverse complement strand
CATTATATCTATAAATTGTTTTATTTAACAAATATATTATTTTACAAAATAAAAAGATGTCATCAAAAATTTAATGATTATTTTTTAATTTTAAAAACCCAAAATTTAATGGACATTAACCCAAAATAGCCAATTCTACCACAGGTTGATAACTGGAACTGTTTGATTGTATCTAAATGCCGAAACCAAAGTGCGGACCTATTTTTTTCTGAAAATTGCTATAGTAACAAAGTATTGTTAATATTGGACTTTCGAGATGGGAAGTCTTGAGTAATTGAAAGCAGAACTGATCACCTCAAATACCAGTAAGACGGACTGACTGGATTCTTGACCTATTGAAAAAAATGTATACCACATAAAAAGCAAAATATTTATGAAATTGAAGTGTATACTTATAATTGTTCCTACAATGTACATGACAATTGCATTCTTTAACGTTGAAAAACAGTTAACCTGAAGTGGTACAACAGATTAAACCATTGTTGTGACGTAATCTTTTGTATTAACTGTGGATTCTTTTTAAAGAACCCACGGCTTACCCTCTATTGTTTTCTCCAATTTAAAGTTTAAAAACGTCCCGAGGGAAATATATGTTTACTACATTTCACTGCAAACTGATTGTCCGATTAAGCGAAATATGTTTGTTCGTATTGAGTGTTGTGATACCTTCGTTAGGGCACGGATCTTTTTGATTTTCGGAGGGGGGTTGTTGGGATTATTACCCGAGTTGGGAAACGTTTTGGACTGCATGCTAGGAAATTTATTGCTTGTTGGGCAAGTTTTTTTTTCTAATGACCAGCGTGAGGGCTATATTATTTATTAACCCAGGTGCGGGTGTCAGAGATTTTCTTTGCATAGACCGGGCCAGAAATCCCAGCCCCAACCCTGAAATTCAAATGGTCCGCGCTTTACTGGGTAGTTTATACCGACCTCAGCAATGTATATATTGTACATGTTGTAGAAGCTGGCAACATGATAATTTATATTTCCTTCAAGTACAACTAGATTCAAAATATGTATCTGATAAATACGCGGAAATGTTCTATTTCCTTTCCAAAATACACATTGGTTACATTAAGAACTACATGTACAAAAACACGTCTCGTTGAAGTAATGGAGAAAAACCTGTATTTACTGACACTATATTACGACTTTTTCGTGTTCACTTAATTAAGTTCTATGTGAATCAAATAACAAACAAATAACAAACCTGCTTTAACAGGGGTGAACCCAGAGCGCTGCTCAAGAGTGTGTATGTGTGTGTGTGTGTGGGGGGGGGGCACAACAGAAAATAAAATAAAATCTTTTACGAGTACCCTTTAGTTATAAGTGTTAGTTAGTTCAAAATATATGACAAAGCAAAACCTTGAAATATTATTAACAGGGGGTAATAACACGGGATCCCCAGTTCTCTGAGAGCCCGGATCCCATGTATGTACAGCCCAGATTCCTATGAGTGGAGCCCGGACCCTAGTGTTGGGGCACGAAGCCCTTGTTTTAGAGCCCAGAGCCCTTGTGTTAGAGCCCGGAGCCCTAGTGTTCGAGCCCGGCANTAGACCGGGCCAGAAATCCCAGCCCCAACCCTGAAATTCAAATGGTCCGCGCTTTACTGGGTAGTTTATACCGACCTCAGTAATGTATATATTGTACATGTTGTAGAAGCTGGCAACATGATAATTTATATTTCCTTCAAGTACAACTAGATTCAAAATATGTATCTGATAAATACGCGGAAATGTTCTATTTAATTTCGATCTTTTCTTTTCCAAAATACACATTGGTTACATTAAGAACTACATGTACAAAAACACGTCTCGTTGAAGTAATGGAGAAAAACCTGTATTTACTGACACTATATTACGACTTTTTCGTGTTCACTTAATTAAGTTCTATGTGAATCAAATAACAAACAAATAACAAACCTGCTTTAACAGGGGTGAACCCAGAGCGCTGCTCAAGAGTGTGTATGTGTGTGTGTGTGTGGGGGGGGGGCACAACAGAAAATAAAATAAAATCTTTTACGAGTACCCTTTAGTTATAAGTGTTAGTTAGTTCAAAATATATGACAAAGCAAAACCTTGAAATATTATTAACAGGGGGTAATGACACGGGATCCCAAGTTCTCTGAGAGCCCTGATCCCATGTATGTACAGCCCAGATTCCTATGAGTGGAGCCCGGACCCTAGTGTTGGGGCACGAAGCCCTTGTTTTAGAGCCCAGAGCGCTTGTGTTAGAGTCCGGAGCCCTAGTGTTCGAGCCCGGCAAGCTGTGGTGTAACCCAGATCCCCATGGTCAAAAACGGTTGGAGTAGGAGTCATGAGTCCATGTTATTCCCTCGAACTGAAAGTTTTTGGCAATTTTCTTGTTAAACAAGAATTTCAGTAGATCGTGACCTAAGCTAAGAAATAAAAGAAACGTGAGAATAGTTAAAATTGGATTTGAACTTTATATTCCTAGTTCAATTATTTTAATGTGTTTGCTGTTTAGAAAAAGGTATCGTTAGGCCATAATAAAAAAAAAAAATCCTAGATTCTCATCCGCGCTCGCCCCGAATTTTCGACACACCTGAGCAAAATTTTGATTTTTTGGCAAATTTTGGTTTATTTTTTTTTGATATAATTAAAGCATTGTTCACAAAATGATAAAACTATAAAATGAAATTCGCCACCCGCCCATGAGAGTTTTATGTATTATCTGTACTAATGACACATAAATTGTCTAAATGGCAAGAATTGCTAAATGTAACCAAGTGAAAAGAAACGAAATATTATGAAAACGTTGACATTTACGAAGCCTTCTTTCTACAGTTCTTCAACTTATGTTAATATTCACTAAATTTATGTGTCAAGTCGTAACAATGTACCCTAAATATGACATTTTTAATCATTTGTGTTAATAAACTTACTAATCAAACAAACCTCTACTGTTTTTGTTTTGTTCAATCTGAAAAAAAGGTCACTAGTGCCACGGGGATGTGCTCCTTTGGCCCCGCTGGATCAGCCAATGTTTAAAAAATTTTGATGAAGTCTTTTCATGTTTCCATTGAAGATGGACTATTAATAAGTAATTTAATTAACGCTTCAAATACGTACAGCTCATTGAATAGTCATTTTGTCAATTTTCTTGCTTTTCTTTGTGGGGTGGGGGGTAGGGGGGATTCTTTATTATATACAAGTAAACATCATGTTTCTTTCCTTTTTTTCTTTTTTATTTATTTCCAATAGGAAAAGTGACTCAATTTAACAAATATTACAAAAAAAAAATACCGTCTTCCTTCCCCTGCAATTCCCTCGTGAATGTATTACCCTGGGGCTAAAAATATTAAAATGTGTTTTGGCAGAAAGTAGTATTTCATTGTAGACATAACTTACGTTTTCTCTCTTCTTCGTTCTTCTTTAATAGCGTTTAGAGGTTCACCACTATTCACCGACATTTTTTACTGAATTTAATACACTTTCGATTCACTTTGAAAAATACATAAACCACAATTGAAGTTTATCGGGGTATAAGATATCGGTTAAAATCAAACTTGTAGAACATCTTCATCCATATAATTATTCTTTAATACTGAGTGAACTTTCGTTCATAAAGACATATATAGTACGAAGATAACAATGCAGTAATTAGATAGGCGATAATCCCTTTAATCTCTTGATTACATAAATGTCTCAACAATGGTTTAAGTAAGAGAAACAATGGCCAAGTGTGAATTCATGATAAACAATCCACTCGCCTCCGGCTCGTGGATTCTTTTTCATGAATTCACACTTGGCCATTGTATCTCCTTTACTTCACCCTTAACAGGGTTCATTAATTCGTGATTCCCTCTCAAGTTATTGATGTATTGATTTTTATACGACAGCAAAAATTTTGTGGTCGTATTTTAATGGTATGGCGTTGGCGTCAGCGTGGGCGTCTGTGGACAGCATAACTTTGGTTCTAGTGGACAGATCATTATCAAATTTTAGTATGATGTTTCTTGGCACACGCATAAACTGAGATTATAACTTTCAATTTTTGGCCCCGCCTGATTTAGAAAAAGGGGCCAAAAGGGGGTGAAATTGGGCATTTTCACATATTTGTCTGTAGAATCTTTATTATTAATCAGACTTTGATGGGGTTTCTTTCAGTGTGCTCCTGAGGAAATTTTCAAACAGCACTATGTCAACGGATTTCATGTAGCATGTACCGTTCCGGAGATAAATGGGGGCTGAAAAGGGGCAAATCCAAAAAAATATTTTTTCAATTAGTCCGATTTTGATGCAGTTTTGTCAGTGGATTCCATATAAAAAATGAATACAGCACTCTCCTATTAGATTTTTGGTAACTCATTTCCATGCCTAGCTATTAGGTGCCCAACGGGACCAAATTGCCAATTTGCAGATTACCAAAAATTCTTATTTTTCATTGGATTTCGATGGAATTTTTTTCTTTGGATTCCTCCGGTAGTATTTGGCATAGCTCTGAGCGTCTCCAAGGTTTTGAAGTAATTTCTACTGTAATAAGGCTACCAAAAGTGATTGCGATTCAGTCACTATGTCATTGTTGTATATTTGAATCGACTCAATATCAATGCTAAAAATTACGAAAACCATTTTATTTTTAAATTATCTTTGAGGAGCATTAGAAAAATGTGTGCCACTGCAGAAGTGTAAAAGTTAAACTGTCTCACGAAAGTGTCCAAGATTCTGGCTACATCACTGTAGTTGAAGACAAATGTTCACATATATGCACAAAGGACGTTCCAATATATCGATTTCACGATATTGTCCAACTCATGATCATGTCTCCCTTACATGTAGTATCAGTTTACTGTATCTAAGTATCATGGCTTTGTTTATGATTGCCTATTTTGTAGAGGCTGGCCTTAATTAGACAAGGAAAAACTGAGATTATCCACTGCTAATGGGTAAATTGTAGTGTATTCCAGAATGGTTTTACTTTCATATAGTGAATTTGTTACATTGTACATTTTATTTCTGCATAATGGAATAAATTTCCAAAATCATATATCACACCCTTCATAGCGATCAGCTTATCACGGATGTAATTCTCAATGTAAAATTGATCCTATCGTTAAGCCAATAAACAATGATCAGAACAACGCGGATAAGTATACTAAACAGTGAAAAAACCATACCATTTGTGCCAGTAAATTTCAGTGGCAGATTTAGGGGGCCGAGGTGGCCAGGTCTCCCCTTAGGTCAGAAAATATTTAAAATTCCTAGGGGTTTTTAAAAAAATTTGGTTCTGGGCTCCCCCTTTTGAAAAAATATTGACCCCCCCCTTAGCAGAAAGTCTGGATCGCCACTGAATTTGTTGTAATGTATTATCCGTGACCCTGAAGGATTGTTGATGAATAAAATATTGTGTCTTGCAGATGTAGGATTTTTCAGTGTACATTTGTAGGCCTTATGTGATACCATTATAGATCATTACCATGATTACTCGGTACCTGGGTGAATTTGGAAAGGTACACCACCCTTCTTGAAAATTTGCATTTCAGTCTAAGGCTCTACATGTATATGATTTCATACTTTATTCCTAAGTGCTTTGTCCCCTTTTTTTCAGCAAATTGTAAATTTTATACAGGCATTTCCACCTTAGTCTTAGCCTTAATGGTTTGATACATGTACCTTTCAAAGGAACAGAATATGTCTTAGCGAAGCCTAATTTTACAGATTTTAGAGGTTCACTGTGATACCATTGTGGACCATTACTCGCTACAATGGTGAATCTGGAAAGGTACACCCCCTTCTTGAAAATTTGCATTTCAGTCTAAGGCTCTAAATGTATACAGGTGCGGATCCAGGCAATTTGAAAAGGGGGTTCCAAATAGAATTTTTAAGAAAATATTGCCAAGCGGAGCGAGGCGCGAAAATTTTTTGGGGTATTTCTTAGTAAAACACTAGAATATTTATTAAAAAATACATGGTTGCATGCAGGTGCATCTTGGGTGACTGACAGCCTCCAAGAAAATTTGGTCTCTCTGACCTATATTTTACGCTTGATTGATTTAGATTCAAGTTTTCAGACGAGTTCAGATCTCATTCACTATACATGGTAGGATCGTGTTACTTTGCATATGCATGCAATTCTGATGGTAGGTCAGAATCCAGGCAAAATTAGGCCACTTTGACCTATATTTTACGCTTGATTGATTTACATTCAAGTTTTCGGACGAGTTCTGATCTCAGTCATTATATATGATAGGATCATGTAACCTTGCTCATGCATGTATCTCTGATGGTAGGTCAGCATCCAGGTAAAATTAGGTCACTTTGACCTATATTTTACGTTTGATTGATTTACATTCAAGAATTCGGACGAGTTCAGATTTAGGTCACTATACATGGTAGGATCATGTAACCTTGCACATGCATGTATCTCTGGTGGTATGTCAGCATCCAGGTAAAATTAGGTCACTTTGACCTATATTTTATGTTTGATTGATTTACATTCGAGTATTCGGACGAGTTCAGATCTCAATCACTATACATGGTAGGATCACATATTCTTGCATATGCTTGCAGCTCAGATGGTATGTCATTATCCAGGCAAAATTAGGTCAATTTGACCTATATTTTATGCTTGACTGATTTACATTAAAGTTTTCGGAAGAGTTCAGATCTCAGTCACTATACATGGTAGGACCATGTAACCTTGCATATGCTTGCAACTCAGATGGTAGGTCATCATCCAGGCAAATTTAGGTAACTTTGACCTATATTTTACCCTTAATTGATTTACATTCAAGTTTTCGGAAGAATCAGATCTCAGTTACTATACATGGTAGGATCATGTAACCTTGCATAAGCATGCATCTCTAATTGTAGGTCAGCATCCAGGCAAAATCAAATCACTTTGACCTGTATTTTCCGCTTGATTTATTTACATTCAAGTTTACAGCAAATTCAAATCTCAGTGCCTATTCATGGTTCTGGTAGGATCATGTTACCTGGCATATGTATGCATCTCTGATGGTACATGTAGACTATTATGTAGGTCAGCATCCAGGCAAACTTAGGTCACTTTGACCTATATTTTCCGCTTGATTGACTTACATTCAAGTTCATGTCCCAGTTCAGAACTCAGTACCAATGCTGTTATGTATGGTAGGATTATGTAACCTTGCACATGCATGCATCTTTTCTGGGTTATCAGCATCCAGAAAAATAAGGCCACTTTGATCTATATTTTTTGCATTATAAATTTACATTCAAGTTTACATCTGAGTTCAGATCACAGTACCTATATATTTACATTTACATAGTATACGTATGATTATGTAACCTTGCACATGCATGCATGTCTTGTGGGTAATCAGTAATCAGTCAAAATTCACTTTGCCCTATATTTACATTGAATGATTTACATTCAAGTTTACGTCCGAATTCAGATCTCGGTACCTGTGCATAGAAGTATCACGTAACCTGACATATTCATGCATCTCTGATGGTAGGTCAGCATCTAGGCAAAATTAGGTCTTTTTGACCCATATTTTCTGCTTGATTTATTTACATTCAAATTTATGCCTGAGTTTAAATTTCAGTCACTATACATGCTATATGCATAGTAAGATCATGTACATGTAACTTGGTATATGGTGGGTCAACACCAAGGCAAAATTAGATTCCTGTGACATTGTGCCATAACGAGGTGAATTTTGTAATGATCGATTATCTACGTTTTTTCTTTTCATTTCCGGGTATTTACATCTTCACCAGCTAGCCAAGGGTAGCAATTCAATCCTCTCTTCAGGAGCAGGAATGCACAAGTGACTTTGGTTAAAGTTTGCATCAAAGTTCAGTAAATTTGTGATACTAGAGCAGGTACATTTTATAGAAATTATATTTTGTCTGTGGATGTGTCTTGGATATTCATCAGTTTACTGTTTAAAAATAGGTCACTTTGAACTACATTTCACGCATGAGTTACTCGGGTTAAAGTCACCGTTTTCAATCCAGATCTGAGATACTAGAGCTGGGTAGAGAAGTAACACTTTGACATTGGATGCGTCATGGATATAGTCACAAGATTAATGATAAAATGAAGCCCCATTGATCTACATTTCAGACATGAATGACTCATGATCAGGGTAAAGTTTGCATTCGGATCTGAGTAGGTACAGGAATCATGTATTTTGATAGTTAATGGATCTTAGATATTCATAAGGTTCCTGATAAAAATTAGGTCACCTTGATGACCTACATTTCATGCACGAGTGACTCAGTTTAAAGTCTTTCTGGTTTACAATACCAATTTGCATCTTCAGGGACAATATTCATACAGCTGATTGTTTAGTAGTGCAAAGGGAGATAATTTCACATAATGGCTTTTCTTACTCCTGTTGGACCAGTGTTTGTAAGGTCAATATCCATGCAGAATTAGGTCACAGTGACCTATATTTTCCACTAAATTGACTTACATGTGCATTCAAGTTTATGTTCAACTGCAAATCTCAGTTACAGTACATGTATATGGTATTATCATCTAATCCAGCATATATATATGCATGCAATTCTTTGGTGGTACTGCTACATGAAGGTCATTATTCAGGCAAGATTAGAGTATTTTTACCCATATTTTCCACTTGATAAGACTTTCCATGTTCAAATTTTGGTCCAAGATTATAGCTCAACTACTGTATATGGTAGAATCACCTTGCAGTTGCATATATCATCGGTTCAATCAGTATTAAAAGTTAATTACAGAACATAGCACAAATTAAGCAAACTGATTTGCTCAACATCTGTTGTTTACAATTTATCAAATATTACTTCATTTTTTGTTACATGCATGTATTTATACATTGTAAATCCCAGTTTCATTCTCAGTGTTTGCTCCTCAGTGAACAATGGCATGGTAATTTTACAATATTGTTGCTGTGAGGAAGTCCCACTAAGGACATAATTTTAAAACGATTGACAAAACTCTTTAAACAACCTTCGTTCATTTATCAAACCTTTCAACACTCATTGATTTACCATTAATAATTCCATGCACATTCCCAACTACTTTTTCAGACCATTTAATCTATCAGATTCATGAAAACTATTCATATGCACTGCCTACTGACGAGTCCCATTGCATATGAGCATTTCCAATTTTCATAAGAGGGACGAAACTCACAAGGCCAAACCGACTAAAAAAGTCTTAATATTAGCAAAGAAAATTTATATGAATGTACATGTACATTGTATAATGATGCAGTTTTTTTTGTTTATGTAAGCTACTGTGCTATATATATGCATTTTGCATCTCTATATAAATAACATTTAAACTGACTACTACACTGCATTGTTATCCAGAGTTTGGCATTACATTTGTAAGACACTCTGAAGTCAACATGGCCTTGGGAGTCTAGGCATAGACCAAACACCAATGAACCTCAATTCAACAATCAAACCCAAATTTTTATATGTCAAACATGTGACTATTATTGATGTTAAACTCCCATTCGGCAACATTAGTGGAATTATTTGAAACAAATTATTTTTACTACACTTTTTTTAATACTTTTTTTATATTCCCTTACTGTCCGAAGTTTTCAGCTGGCCTCAAAGGCCATGTGAGCTTTTGTCATCTGACATGGTTAAAAATGAACAGCATAGCAAGATCTACTTGCATTGCCATTTTGAAGAAAATCCTAATACCCATCTTGGAGTTATTGCCCTTTGTAAAATTTTCGAAATTTTATATTTTTTTATTTTTTTTTATTGGAAAAACTAAAACAAATAGTAGAAGTCAATTTGAAATTGTAAATGTTCAGCAATTACCAAGATCTATCCCTCTGGAAATTTTGAAGAAAGTCTAAATGTAACCCATGCTGGTCAATGGTGTTATTGTCCTTTATATGTCAAATTTTCGTAATTTTATAAATCGTCTGCAACAATTTCAAAAATCTTCTCCTCTGAAACAGCTGGGCCAATGGTAACCAAACATGGCCTGAATTTTCAAATTTGTGTTTGATTAGTCCGAAGACCAAACAACATGACCGCTGTTACTAAAAATAAAACAAAGGGGTAAATTGCTGTTTTCTGCAAATAACTCAAAAACCATTACAGATATCAAAAAAAGTAATGGTGCATTCGAGATACCCCGCCATGTTTCAAAAAATTTCAAAATTTAAAGAGGCATAACTCCAGATCCCTATGTACTTCTGAATCCAAAATTGTACTTGACCTGTATTTTATGGTAAACAACTGATACACCAAGTTTGAAGACAGTATGTTATTTTATTCACAAGTTATCAGATGGAAACCCTAAGACTCGCACAATTTTAAAGTTTCAAGGGGCATAACTCCACAACCCCTTGGATCTCTTTACCAAAAATCAATCTTGGTCTGAGTTTTTGGGTAAACGAGTTACATACCAAGTTTGAAGACAATGTATTATTTCATTCACAAGTTATCAGTCAGAAACCCTAAAATTCGCAAAATCTCAAAGTTTCAATGGGCATAACTCTGGAACCCCTTGGACCTCTGAACCTGAAATCGAAATTGGCCTGAGTTTTGTAGTAAACAAGTTACATACCAAGTTTGAAGACAATATATTATTTTATTTACAGGTTATCAGTTGGAAACCCTAAAATTCGCAAAATTCCAAAGTTGCAAGGGGCATTACTCCAGAACCCCTTGGACCTCTGAACCCGAAATCGAGATTGGTCTGAGTTTTGTGGTAAACAAGTTACAAACCAAGTTTGAAGACAATATAATATTTCATTCACAAGTTATCAGTTGGAAACCCTAAAATTCGCATAATTTCAAAGTTTCAAGGGGCCCCTTGGACCTCTGAACTTGAAATCGAACTTGGCCTGAGTTTTGTATGAAACAAGTTACATGTAAGTTTGAAGACAATATATTACTTCATTCACAGGTTATCAGTCGGAAACCCTAAAATTCGCGAACTTTCAAAGTTTCAAGGGGATAACTCCAGAACCCCTTGGACCTCTTAACCAAACATCAAGCTTGATCTGAGTTTTTGGGTAAACAAGTTACAAACCAAGTTTGAAGACAATGTATTATTTCATTCACAATTAAGTTATCAGTCGGAAACCCTAAAATTCGCAAAATTTCAAAGTTTCAAGGGTCATAACTCCAGAACCCCTTGGACCTCTGAACCTGAAATTGAACTTGGCCTGAGTTTTGTAGTAAACAAGATGCATACCAAGTTTTAAGACAATATATTATTTCATTCACAGGTTATCAGTTGGAAACCCTAAAGTTCGCAAAATTTCAAAGTTTCAAGGGGCATAACTCCAGAACCCCTTGGAATTCTGAATCTGAAATCAAGTTTGGTCGTTTTTTCTTGGTAAACAAGTTACATACCAAGTTTGAAGACAATGTATTATAATTTATTCACAAGTTGTCAGTCGGAAACCCTAAAATTCGCAAAATTTCAGTTTCAAGCACATAACTCCAGAACCCCTTGGACCTCTGAACTGGAAATCAAACTTGGCCTGAGTTTTGTAGTAAACAAGTTACATGCCAAGTTTGAAGACCATATAATATCAGTCTGAAACCCTAAAATTTGTGAAATTTCAAAGTTTCAAGGGCATAACTTCAGAATCCCTTGGACCTCTGAACCTGAAATCGAACTTGGCCTTAGTTTTGTGGTAAATACATACCAGGTCTGAAGACCTTATGTTATTTCGTTCACAAGTTATCAGTCGTAAACCTTCGGGGGATGGACAGACGGACGGACACACGACTGAGAGTATCACATTATACCTCGCCACTACATGTGGCAGCTTACAAAAATCTGACAGCATGGCAAAATGATCAACATTACAAGATCTACCTGTCCTGCAATTTTGAAGAAAACCTGTCTGGGTGTTATTGCCCTTTTTCAGAAAATTTTCAAAATTTTGAATTTTGAATTTTTTTTATTAGAAAAAACTACACTGTATAACCAATAGAAGTTAACTTGAAATTGCAAAAATGTTCAGCATACAAAGATCTACCACACTTAAAATTTTAAAGAAAATCTAAGTACTCATGCAGGAGTTATTGCCCTTTATTTATCTTTTTTTTGTAATTTTATACATTTTGTCTTATATTTCAAAAACGATTCGAGATAGAGGTTAAAATTGAATAGCAAAAGTGTTCAGCTATCAAGAACTACAATTTCTACATATGTTCAACAAATTCTCATCTCATCCAAGATGGCGTCCCATGGGGATCATAGTTTAACATAGGACCGTATGGGAAAATGTTGTAAATTGTTTCCTCTGGAAAACCGTTTCATACATCAAGTTGAGATTAACTAGGCATGGTAACATGATGGTCATCAAACAAATGTATGATTTTAGTACTGATCATAAATCTAAAATGGCCACCACTGCCGATCTTAGTTTAACATTAAAATATATTAGATAAATATTTTAAAATGCCTACAATTCCACTCAAGAGTTTTAAGTGTCCACAAATTTTACTGCGTCCACACAAATTTTGGGTCAACACTTGTATAATTAACAAGAAAAAACAGATTCAAAAAAATCTCATAAGATTCAATGTAAAACTTGCAGTGGTCGCCATCTTGGATTTTGGATTTGCACCCAAATCATACATCTTGTAGAGGATTATTACGTCACCATTTTTTAATTTAAATTAATTTGATATAATTATGTTTATATCTTCAATATGTGGCAGTAATTGTGATTTCCTATTGTGATTTTGTTGAACTGAGATTGCTGATCGCTGTCATCTTATATTAAAGATCGGAACCAAAATAACAATTTTATACCAAAAATGCACCAATTTAAATTATTGTTTTTTGGGAAGATGATTAAAAAGACACCTTTGCTTGTTTTTACCATGTATTTGTAGAGACTTTGTCTCATGTGCATTTACTCCATATCCTTTCATTCACCATTTTCCAGATCTCGGATTTAAAACCGTTGTATTCTAATGCTGGGCAACGTAAGTGAGAACCGAACCGTCAGTCTAAAAACGAGTTATCCAAGGACAATGGCAACATATTAAAACAAAGAAGGTTTTTTTTCACTTGTTCCAGCGGTTTTTAAGGACTGGAACCTCCCACAACGATGACTACGGATGTCATGCTATAGAGTGTCTAATATCAAACTAAATTATTTTAGTGATCTATATATCTAAAATACAATACCTGAACTTTTTATTCAGTACTTAGATGCTAACCCGAAAACCGATTTTATTGAAACTTGCAATATCAAAATTTTACAAAATTTTGTTTAAAAGTAAGGAATACCGTATAGCGGGTAATTTTCGCGGCTGCCAAATTTCGCGATTTGTTGCCCGAAGAGGGGTATTAAATTTTGGCGGTCATCAATTTTCGCGAATAGAAACCTGTGAGAGGGAAAACACGTATAAAGTCATACTGACTTTAATTTCGCGAGTTTTTATTTTCGCGCTTCCATAAACCTCGCGAATATAGCGAAAATTATAACCTCGCGAAAATTACCCGCTATACGGTATCTCACTCATGCATAACTCTGTCCGTGGCTGAATTTTGGCTTTTCTACTTAGATCATTTTGGTTTTTTGTTCTCCACAAGCTTTTACGCGTTTTACGGTTAATGGACTTCCAAGCGTTTTTGTTTGATCTGCACTGATGAGACTTAAGTTGTCGAAATGCACATATGAAGAAAATAAATAAACAGTAACGTCTGTATTTTGTTATTTACCTGGCGTAAATAGGTTTAGAGGTAAGGAGATGCACAAATGGCCATACAGCTCATTAAAATTATTTCAGTTGGGGTTAACATATGTGTTATGGTCTCATGTTCATTTACCCCATATCCTTTCGTAAAATATTGCTATATGGTGTGGTACCTCACTGTGTTGAAGACCGTACGGTGACCCCTAGATGCTTTGTTTTGGGTCGTATTAACCTGGATATTGGATGTTGTCTCCTTGACATTTACCCCATTTCCTTTCTTTTTCATATGAAAATACATTTCCGCGCAAGGAGGTGAATTATCATCGTATTGAAGAAATGTGGCTATGTCGCCCTCAACCTCACCTGGTCTGTCATGTTTGGTTATATCGTACAAACTACTGATTGTATTTGCATTTTCATAATTATGAATTTTAGAAGTTCTGAAATTGAATAAAGACATTGATCTGTCTGTTGGAATGTTAAGACATTCAGAAGTTTTGTAGTTACTAAATTGTACAGAGTGTACCTTTCAAAATGAAAGAGGAGTGAATTATTGAATTTGGTGAACAAGCGGATGATTAGCCTCTTGATGGGAGAGTCAAGGAATCAAATTTTGTGTAAATATATAAATAATTATTTCGCAAAAATAACACAATATAATTTGCTCATTAAAAAAATAATAATTAAAAAATACACGGGGTTAAAAAATAATCACCAATAAAAATAGTTGTAATAAAAAAACCAAGGAAAAGGTTCAATGATCTCAGCGACTTTGGGAACAGTATCTATTACCCATTAAGATGTCTACATGTATACCAAATTGTCCCTAAATGAAAGATAGACGACTAGAGGAAATGAAAATTAACGTGAGTAATATTTTAGCTTGCATCGATGAATGCAATATTGATATAAAACACGAAATGTCGGAATATTACTGTTTATACGATAAGCAAAGAAATATATTAACTATTATTTGAATTATTTTAATACATATCTAAAAAAACATAATCTTTGCATTACCATTATAGATGATTAATGTAGACTCCAGTTACTGATTTTGAAATTTAAAATTTTAATATATATCATTGCTGCAAGCTTTTAAAACAAACGTCATACATAAAAGTCAGTATAATCGATAAAATTCTTTAAAAAGTTCTAACGATATAATTCGTTAAGTGCAAAACAGTTTTCCCTGTTTCGCTTCTTTTTTCTATTCAGTCAGAATGGTCATGAGAATACAAGTGGTACGCTGCATTTAGTCCTGATTCAAGTGCTCCCTGTATCCAAGCATTTGTGTAAGAAATGGCTTCTCCAGCTAAATAGATAGGATGATCTGGAGTCATAAGTGTTTTCATGGCGGAGTTATACTGATACGGATGAAGAGCAGCATATGCACCTTGACAAGCAGGATCACTGAACCAAGCTTGAACCATACCGACTTCAAACTCATTTTCCATCTCTGGGTGTATTTTTGTTACTTGCTTTACGGCATTTTCTATTGCCTCTGCTTCACTTTGGGCTCCAAACATCAGTGCATCTTGACCCCATGTATAGCAGACTAAAAGTCCTCTTTCATTAGGTGATGGTGGATTATCAGGACTTGGATAGTGGAGTTGCCCTACAGGTAAATCGGTTTTTGAAAATCCGCCTTGTCCTATCCCGCCTTCAGAAACATTTTTTTCCCAAAATCTTCTCTTACACTGGAGAAGAATTTTTGTCGATGCACCATAATTAATATTTTCAATGGCCATTCTCTGCTCGGTTTGAAGGTCTATATCAAATGCACGTAGTACGGTAAGGGGAACCGTCACAATTACAGAATCTGCAGTGACAGTTGACTCTTTGCCTGTAAAGGTATTTCGACTTTTGACCACTACTCCAGTTTTTCCGTTCTTCTTTATTTGATAAACTTTTGACCCAAATGCTATTTTTGGTGCTAAGTAAATCCTTTGCAGATCATAATAACTTGGCTGTATGAAATGCTTAGCCAATGTTTCAGTACCATCAACCGGAGTTTTAAGCTCTTTTTGCCACCAACCACCAAGATCATCTCTTAGGTATTCAACTAAGCTAATGTCAAAGTCAGGGCTATACGTGGTAATCTGAAATTAAATATAAAATAGCAAGTGCATATAATTACAAGAATAAAACTTTCAAGTAATAATACAGCAAAACAAGTGTAAAATTAAAACAGGCAAAATACATAGTTACGTATATAATAGTGCACGTGTGACTCGATACAAAGGTATCATACATTTAAAAGATTGAGGAAAACCGATTTCTCTTCAAAAATGATTATCAAATGGGCACGTCGTGGCAATGTCGCTCCAACTTTAAATCTATTAATTTCATCACGTTAAGTACAATTTTACGCTTGTCTGTATCAGAGAATATATCAATAGACAATGAATACTAATGAATACTAATTTTATTCTTTGCAAGTGTAAGTATAATGTTTTTCATAAAACGGTATAGTTTGTGGCTATTTCATCCATTCTCCGTTGATATGTAATTGGCAACGGATTGCTTGTCAAATATCTGTTAGCACGAATATTATGCAATGTACACTTCAGATTCACACTAATACCCCGCGCATTCGACTGGCGCATATTGCGAAACACAAGTCGTATACGGAATTGGCTTGATTATCAAAGCCGAAATATTGTTATCCCGACCTTTTCATTGTGACGTCATAATAAATTGACATAATCCAACGTCATATTATATTCACACTTCTGTGAGTTAGCTCCCGTTTCCCATAAATATTTTCTGTTTCGTAACTTTAATAAAAATATCTCACTTTATCAAACGGTGACATATATATGTGGATATCAATTTCCAAATACAAAAGAAAAAAAAACAAAAAAACAAAAAACAAACAAACAAAGAATAAAACAAAAATTAAAAAAAAAAAAAAAAAAAGAAAAAAAAAATACTGAACAAGAAAAAAAACTAACGAAACAAATTGAAAAAGACAACAAAATAAATAGAAAAGACAGAATGTACATCCAAGCAGTAGGAATGGTTTAAGTTAATGTTAACTAGCTAGTTTAAAATTTTAATCAAATTTATATATACACAATTTTTTAGGAGAGTTGCAACGAAGTTGAACTCTGCTATTGGTTTGGTGTTGCGGGCGGGCGGGCGGGCGTGCGTGCGTGCGTGCGTGCGGGAGGACGGGCGTCAAACATTGGTTTCCGGATGATAACTCAAAAAGTTTATATCCAATTGAAATGAAACTTGGATATATTGTTGGGTACCAATAGGGGAGGAACTCTATTGATTTTGGAGAAAATAGGTCAAAGTTCAAGGTCACACTGACCGAAAACAGACTAAAAATTAGAGAAAAATTTGGTTTTCGGATGATAACTCAAAAAGTATACAGTCTATTGAAATGAAACTTCGATATATTGTTGGGCATCAGGAGGGAAGGAACCCTATTGATTTTGGAGGAAGTAGGTCCAAGGTCAAGGTCACGGTGACCGAAAATAGACTGAAAATTTGAGAAAAATTTGGTTTCCGGATGATAACTCAAAAAGTGTACATCCAATTAAAATGAAACTTGTATATGTTGTTGGATACCAAAAGGGGAGGAACTCTATTGATTTTGGAGAAAATAGGTCAAAGTTCAAGGTCACACTGACCGAAAACAGACTAAAAATTAGAGAAAAATTTGGTTTTCGGATGATAACTCAAAAAGTATACAGTCTATTGAAATGAAACTTCGATATATTGTTGGGCATTAGGAGGGAAGGAACCCTATTGATTTTGGAGGAAGTAGGTCAAAGGTCAAGGTCACGGTGACCGAAAATAGACTGAAAATTTGAGAAAAATTTGGTTTCCGGATGATAACTCAAAAAGTTTACACCCTATTAAAATGAAACTAGGATATATTGTTTGGTACCAGGAGGGGAGGAACCCTATTGATTTTTGAGAAAGTACGTCAAAGGTCAAGGTCATGGTGACAGAAAATAGACAGAAAATTTGAGAAAAATTTGGTTTCCGGATGATAACTTAAAAAGTTTAAACCCTATGGAAATGAAACTTGGATATGTTGTTGGATACCAGAAAGGGAACGATTTTGGAGAAAGTAGGTCAAAGGTCAAGGTCACGGTGACCGAAAATAGACTAAACATTTCAGGAGAATTTGGTTTCCGGATGATAACTCAAAAAGTTTACATCTAATCGAAATGAAACTTGGATGTGTTGTTGGATACCAGGAGGAGAGGGACCCTTTTCATTTTGGAGAAAGTTGGTCAAAGGTCAAAGTCAGTGAAGTTCACAGTGACCGAAAACAGATTTATATATTGAAATGTCAAGACATGAAACTAGAAAATAGACCTTCTTGAATTCCTAGAATTCTGGATATAAGTAGGAAAAAATAGACAATTATAGAAATATTCGGGTCTTCACATTAACTTGGTCACATAATATTTGAAGTTACAACTCGGCTTGTGCACCCTGGTGCCATTTAGATTTTTTTCATAGAAAGCTGTTGTTCTCTGCACGCATACGTTTAAAGTTGATATTTATTTGTTTATTTTGTCTACGTTTCTGCTAAATATCGTCTTATTTCTGAATATGAATTTGTGAGAAAACACATCATCATTGCTCAAAACAATAGTCTGAATAATTTTGTTTGAGTTACATCTGAGATTAAATATAGTTTGATTTATTTCAACATTACCTGATAGCCCCTTATTGCTGTTTCTGGCCAAGGGAGGTACTTGTTACTATACGACCTCAAGAAATCGTTCACTGATAGCTTACTCCAATCCTCTACCCAAGCTGCCCACCCGTTTTGTTGTCCTTTTTGTTCAATTTTTCGGTAAAGGTCATCCTTTACTGGTGACATTGTTTTCTCATGCAAATCCACTACAAAAAGGTGTGCTGATCAATTATAAATGAACGTGTTAAAGGTTCGAATTGTAAACAAGAGGCATCTTGATCAGATAGTTGCCTGTCATAAAACAAAAGTTTGAAACTTTGACGTAAATGTTTACGTCATAGTTCTCATGATATCTTTTAATTGATTAGAGGTTACATGTATAGAATAATAAAATTCACTGTTTATTATGCAACTTGGGTATTTTTGAATTTTGTTTGGCTTAAATTAATGTATCTCCATATTATCAAATGAATAAGTAAAATCTCAAGAGGACAGACACAGATGAAGTGTTATTCGATATTTCATCCAAAAAATTCTGCTGAAGGCGGTGCGATGGGTCGTCTTAAATTTATATCAGGCATGAATATTTCTTATTGCTGAAGGCCTAAAACCGACTACCAGATGTTTGATTTACCTATCTTAACCCTGTATTCGTAGGGATTTTGATCCATGTAAATTTATATCATATGGTTTATATCATATGCTGATCACAATATGTATTTAAATGTTTGATACAACAGCAGTAAAATACCGAAGGAACAAAGCAGTAGTTATGAAAAAAAAGTCCAAAAGACATGACAACTAGAGGCTCCCCGGGAGCCTGTATTGCTCACCTGGCTTTCATTTGCCACAATCAAGCTAACATTGTAAGTTACACAGTTGAACTTCAGTCACTCCAACTTTGGTAGCTCTAACACCACCAACATCTTGAACTGTATGTTTAAAGTCTGATCCTGTTTTACTATATATTTTTTGTTGGGCTTTTTTGACAAAAAAAATGTTCTTGCTAAGGACCACTTTCGACACCAGTTTTGAAGTCGAGGCATCATTTTGACAGTCAAAGACAATTTTAACACCATATTTTTAAGTTACAACATCAATATCTATTTGGAAACCAAATTTTATTGAAATCGGACAATGTCGAATTTTCTCGCCTTTTTTGTAGCCATTTTGAAATGGCGGTCAACGAACAACTTTTAACAAGGCTTTTAAAGTTGCGACATCAATACCTCTTTGGAAACCAAATTTCATTGAAACCAGACATTGTTGAGTTTTCCAGCCTTTTTTGGTGGCCATTTTGAAAATGGAAGTCAACAAACAATTTTCAAGACCGGTTTTGAATTTATTACCCGATACATATATTTTATACGTTCTGGTGAGTATTAAATATTTTGGTCTATATTTGGTATTCTCACATTCCTGATTGTCTATTGAACGATGATGTCTATTGCCCGATGAGGTCTATTGACCGATGGAGTCTCCTGACCGATGAAGTATATTGACCGATAAGATTTTTTGCCATTGGCCTTCGGCAATAGAACACTTTGGTGGTACCATGTATTTTGGGACAAATATTATGTTCTGTTTCCTGCATACCCATTAAATAACTGTATATTATTACCTTATACATATATTTTATACGTTCTATTAAGTATAAAGTATTTTCGTGTATAATTTTGTATTTTCATGCCCATTGGTGTCTATTGCCCGGTGAGGTCTATTGACCGATGGAGTCTATTGACCGATGGAGTCTATTGACCGAAGGAGTCTATTGACCGATGAAGTTTATTGACCGCTGAGATCTATTTTCCGATGAAATCTATTGACCGATGCGGTCTGTTGCCCGTTGAAGTCTAGTGTCTTACATTTGAACGTGCTAATGGAATCTGCAACTTCGTATACTCTGTCCCATTCGTAAGGGGTTGACCATTTGATTTTCAGATAGGGCATGGGCGATTTTGTAAATACATGATTTAATCTTGGTGCCATATATTAAATATATTTAATATATTATTTAATAATTTAATCCTATTTGTCACGAAATAAATAATCTAATTTTGATTTGAACAATAATTTTTTTATTGAAGATACAAATAAATAATTTGATGAGAAAAAAATTATTTTTCACAAAAATAAATAAATTTTCCAGGCAAAATCGCCCAAGCCTCCCCCGGAAATCAAATGGTCGTCCCTTTACATGTATAAAAAAAATTACATTCACAATGAAAAAAATGAAATCAATGTTACCATAAGGGACGGTATATTTTCAGTTCGGTTGGACAAATGCATTCCATTACCTTTGATAAGTCATTTATGTGTTACATTGAATCTTGCTACTTCTTCTTGATAAGCCAACAACCAGAAAGTTGTTATGAGATAGTTTTCAAAATCTATTATTTCCCTTTCATACATTTGTCTTATTTTAAGATATACGAATAAGGTAATAAAAAATACAAAGATACCAAAGTTGCATAAAAACAGTAAATTTCCTTATGCTGTACACGTGTTTCAAGGAGTAACCTCTCATCAGCAGCATTAAAATCTAATAATATGGAAAGCCATAATCCAAAAAGTAGTCAGAAAAGAAGTACTCATTACCAAAAATACTGAAATAGGAAGCCAAATCCAGTACTAAGGACATCTACCGAGTGCCATACCCTCGGCCGTTGGCCTCGGGCAATAGAGCACTTTGATGGCTCCCAGTACCTCGGGACAAATATTATGGTCTGTTGCCTGCATACCCATTAAATAACTGTATACTAATTGGAAAACACATTTTATTGAAACCGGACAATGTTGATTTTGAAAATGGTGGCCAACGACCAATTTTTAACATTAGTTTTGAAGTTGCGACATCAATACCTATTTAGAAACCAAACTTCATTGAAATCGGACAATGTTGAATTTTCCCGTCTTTTTCGGCGGCCATATTGAAAATTGTGCTCAACGAACAATTTTCAACACCGGTATTGAAGTCGCAACATCAATATCTTTCCAAATATACCAAATTTCATTGAAATCGGACAATGTTGAATTTTCCGGCCTTTTTGGCACCAATTTTGAAAATGGTGGTCAACGAACAATTTTTAACACCAGTTTTGAAGTCGCCACAGCATGGTAAACATTTTATCAATTTACACGTAACATTCATCTTCTATATTTTTTGAAATAAAAAAATTTAAAAAAACATGGTGAAAAAAGGGCAATAACTCCTACAAGGGTTTTGGATTTTCTTCAGAATTTCAGGGTGGATAGATCTTGATATGCTGAACATATTTGCATTTACACTTGACCTCTATCTGTTACACTTTTTGAAATAAAAAACTAACAAGAAATGGATGTCAATACGACATCAAACCGGGTTTTTCTTCACTCCTCATGCTCTTTGAGTGGAGAAATAGGTACTTTTGTGATAAGCTGTTTAACTTATACCTCCTCTCATTTTTTGCAGTGTATGCCATCATTCTTAAAAATCACTGAAAACTTAGACTAAACTTAAAAGCGAAATAAAAAGGCATATCGTCAAAACACCCATAAATTTCTAAGTTCAAAGGGCCATAACTCCTAAGGAAATTGCACGATGAAAAATCTTCGACAATATGCACATCTAATCATGATGTCCTTGCTACATGCAAAGATTCATGAAATTTTGTTGCAGAGGAGTAACGCTCACAAGCATATAGTCAAAACACCTATAAATTTATAAGTTCAAAGGGACATAACTCCTGGAAAAGTTGTATAATGAAAAATCCCTGACAATATGCATATCAACATATAATGTCGTTACTACATACAAGTTTCATGAAATTTTGTTGAACGGTTACAGAGGAGTTGCGCTTACAAGATCTGGCAGCTGCCCGCTCGCCCCCGGCCACCCAATCGATGACCATCACCATTTCAATAACCGGATTTCCCAACGGAAAAACCCGGTTAAAAATGCAAAAATTTCGAAAATTTTACGAAAAAAGGGCTATAACTCCGAGTTGGGTTTCAGATTTTCTTCAAAATTGCACGGTAGGTAGATCTCATCATGGTGATCAATTTTACTCGCGTCAGATTTTTGATATCTGTAACGGTTTTGAGTTATTACAAAAAAACTGAAAGTTACCCCTATGTTCTATTTTTAGGAATTGCGGCCATGTTGTTTGACCAGTCAACTAATCGAACACAATTTTGAAAATGCATACCCTAGTGATGATTTTGGCCAAGTTTGGTTACAATGTACCCAGCAGTTTCAGAGGAGAAGATTTTAGCTCACCTGACCCGAAGGGTCAGTGTGAGCTTTTGCCATCACTTGGCGTCCGTCCGTCGTCAGTCTGTCCGTCCGTCCTTCGTCCGTCCGCCCATCCGTCCGTTAAACTTTTCACATTTCCAATGTGCTGTTTACAGTGCAGGACATGCTTACCCTTCCGGAGCACCTGATGTCACTCTCAGTTTCACTGGAGTTCACACTGTGAGTGCCTTTGTTCTTAATGTTGTAATTTCTGGCTCTGTGCTTTGTATCTGTCTAACGTCAGTTTTTTTGTGTCTAACGTCATTGTTTTCTGTGTTCCCGTTTTTGCCCTGTCTTTGGACTTCGATTTTTGTGAATTTCACCCCTTTGTTCCTTCGGTATTCTACTGCCGTTGTTCCATCTTCCCTTCGAAACCACTGATGCTTATTAAACCAAACTTTACAGGAATGACGTACTAAAGGTGCTTTCAAAGATTGCTCATTTCGTTCCGATCCGATAAAAAACATGGCCGCCAGAGCAGAACTTAGGTTTAACATTGGACCCTATGGGAAAAATCACATTTTCATCTTTTCCTCTAAAACCGCTGAAGCAAATTCAAGAAAAATTTACAGGAATGATGTACTAGAGGTCTTTCACTAAGAATGCTCATTTTATTCCGATCCGATAAAAAACATGGCCTCCAGCGTGGAACTTAGGTTTTACATTGGACCTTATTGGAAAAATCACATTTTCATCTTTTCCTCTGAAACCCCTGAAGCAAATTTAACAAAACTTTAGAGGAATGATGTTCTAGAGGTCTTTCACTAGGAATGCTCATTTTGTTCCGATCCGATAACAAACATGGCCGCCAGCTCGGAACTTTGGTTTAACATTTGACCCTATGGGAATAATCACATTTTCATCTTTTCCTCTGAAACCGCTGAATCAAATTCAACAAAACTTAAAAGGAATGATGTACTAGAGGTCCTCCACTAAGAATGCTCATTTTGTTCCGATCCGATAAAAACATGGCCGCCAGCACCGAACTTAGGTTTAACATTGGACCCTATGGGAAAAATTACATTTTCATCTTTTTCTCTAAACTGCTGAAGCAAATTCAGCAAAACTTTACAGGAATAATATACTTCAGGTCCTTCACTAAGACTGCTCATTTTGTTCCTATCCGATAACAAACATGGTGGCCAGCACGGAACATAGTTTAATATTGGACCCTGAGGGAAAATCACATTTTTATCTTCTCCTGTGAAACAACTAAAGCAAATTCAACTAAACTTCACAGGAAGGATGAACTAAAGGTCCTTAACAAAGATTGCTCATTTCGTTCCGATCCGATAATTAATGGCCACCAGCACGGAACATAGTTTAACATTGGACCCTAAGGAAAAATCACATTTTTCATCTTCTCGTCTGAAACAGCCAAAGCAAATTCAACCAAACTTTACAGGAATGATGAAAAGAAGGTTCTTTACAAAGATTTTTCATTTCGTTCCGATCTGTAAAAAACATGGCCACCAGCATGGAACATAATTTAACAATGGCTCCCTATGGGAAAATCACATTTTCATCTTCTCTTTTAAAACAGGTGAAGCAAATTCAACCAAACTTTACAGGAATGATGAATGGAAGGTCCTTTACAAAGAATGCTCATTTCGTTCCAATCTAATAAAAAACATGGCTGCCAGCATGGAACAAAGTTTAACATTGGACCTTATGTGAAAATCACATTTTCATCTTCTCCTTTAAAACCTTTAAGGCAAATTCAACCAAACTTTACAGGAATGATGTACTAAAGGTCCTTTACAAAGATTGCTCATTCCGTTCTGATCAGATGAAAAACATTGCTACCAGCAAGGAACATATTTAAAATAGGACATTATGGAAAAATCACATTTTTATCTTTTCCCCTGAAACTGCTGTAAGAAATTTAATCCAACTTTAAAGGACTAATGTACTAAAGGTCCTTTACAAAGATTGCTCATTTTGTTCTTATTTGACAAAAATATGGTGGCCAGCACAGAATGTACGTCTTACTTTACATTGGACTTCATGCGGAAAATCACATTTTCATCATCTTCTCTGAAACTGTTGAAGCAAATTGTATTGGAATGATGAGTAGAGGGCCCTTTGCAAAGTTTACTCATTTCAATAGGACAACAAACACAGGTGCTAATAGAGAACATAGCTAAACAGTAGACCTCCATCGATAAAAAAAACATCATTTTTTTCATGCATGGCAGAGAAGTAGTTTGTCAGGTGAGCGATACAGACTCAGTCTCTGAGCCTCTAATTTAAATCGTTGACGGACGAACGACGGACGCCGGACGACGGACGCAAAGTGATGACAAAAGTTCACATGGCCTTTTAGGCCAGGTGAGCTAAAAACGAGAATAACATTATAGTCATGAACAGTTTTGACATTAAAGAAGCAAAGATAACAGGAAACACTTACCATGGCCGAACATGACAATCACATGCCACAATCAACCAGGGAACTGCACACGGACTTGGTTCCGGCACTAGTGACAGCTAGTGGTAAGGTTAAACCGGTTTATGGGTACCCAAACCTCCCCTTTGAAATGTTTGTATTTTTTTACATTTCATTGAACGGGTAAAACATATATAAAGAGTGCATTATTATTTTTTTTTCTTAAATAAAAAAAAACAAATGTTGCTACTTAAATACCCTTGTGCTTATTAAATGTTTTGTTTTGAATTTTAAGGTATATAGATGAGATGAAGTCCTGTTCAAACTTTTAAATATGCCTCGTAAACCTTACATAAGCCGTCTACATTGGAATCTGCCGGAAGATTTTTATCCCAGCCAGGAAATAAATTGTCAGAATATTCTTTATTGTTGGCTTCCCATTCTGAAAAAAATATCTAAGTAGTAGAAAAGCATAACTGAATCTAAAAACTATATCATTTAACATCCTACACGTGTCATTGTAATAAGGAAATGATAGTAATATACTTAGTAGTAAGTCTTCCAGGGAAGACACATGTCGACTGAGTAATAACTGAAGATATTCTGCTGAAGTGAAATATTCAGGTAAATCCTGCAATTTGATTGGTTACCTTGACAGGGGATATGAGACCGTAGTCCCGTGGTAGCAAAATCACAATTTTAAACACTTTCAATAGAAAAATTATAGCACTTCTAGCAGAATATAAAAGTTATTCGGGCTTCACAGGGGATACGGGTTCATATTCCCTGTCTGTGCCCTATATCCCCTTCGTCTGGCGGCTCAGGGGATATAAAACACAGACAGGGAATATGAACCCGTATCCCCTGTGAAGATTCCCGACTAACATATAATATTCTAAGTTCCATCAAACAGGAAGTTGCTTTACAAAAAATCCGATAAAGGTCCCCATAATGATACTCCATGGCAAATTGCCAAAGACTAGGATACATGTTTCCTGAGAAAAATTTGACAGAATTTTTATTTGTTACTCTGAGCGGCAAAAATATTCTATGTTCCGTCAAACAGGTAATAGAAATGATTTCTTTTAACTCTTTCAATTTCGGCGATTTTTTCCCTGTACTGAAGAAACATAAATGTCGGAAATCTACAGAATTAAAATAAATATAATTTCAGTATTCGTTTTTTAACATAAATATTAAAAAATAATAATATGCAAATGTGATGGTATGAACATAATCTTCGTTTCACTTCATTAAAGATTTTTATTTAAAAGCCTGTACCAAATTAAATTTCATATTCATTCAGAAAGCAATTGTTTTGCTTTTTGCTAACATTTTTAACACACCATTCTCCAATCAAACTTTAAATAATGGACTTAATGGCTTCCAGAGAAATTTGATTATCAGTGACAACTACGATTACCGCACACTATTTAGTAAAATTTGTACAAGGTGTACTTTTACAATGTTTTCAGTACTGTTACATTGTTCATTTACACAGTTCAATGGTATTTTGATGCAGTCCTGTGATGAAAGGACCACTCTAAGTAAAACGTACTCAGTTTACTATAATTCAGAGACGTGAAAATGTACTTATTTCACACAATACTGTGGTGTAAATTGACTGGTTGTGAGGGAATAGCAAGTTTGATGTCCCCGAGACCTTGACTATTGACAGAGGCGTCTTTTAAAAATAATTCTCTCATTAAACACTGTACCAGTATTGGTTTTTAAATTTTGTATTATTATTAAAACATGATAATTACATCGATTTTCATCTACAAAATTTATTCTTCCACAAAGTGAATAATGCTAGTTTAGAGTAATACTTGGAAACAATGTTGTTGTAACATTCTGAATTATCAATAAAACTTATCTAATAGGAAAGCAGGAAATAACGGCAGTAGAATACCGAAGGAACAAAGGAGTGGAATTTACAAAAAATCGAAGTCCAAAGACATGACAAATACGAGAACACAGAAAACAATGACGTTGGACAGCTACAAAGCACAGCAATAAAAAAAACACAACATTCAAAACAAAGGCACTCACAGTGTAAACTCAAATGAAACTGAGAGTGACATCAGGTGCTCCGGAAGGTTAAGCATGTCATGCTCTGTTAACAGCACCCGTCACACTTTAAGTGAGTCAATGTAGGAAAAAGTCAAAATCGATATAGTCAAATCCTGGAATACGTGAATCTAGCTGAATATGTCCGCTTTCATTTGGGACACTGACGCGTCATATCTTTCAATGATGTTATAGTGACGGCCACATAATTTATTGAGGGATGAAATTACCATATGTTGAACAAATCCCTGACTAAGCAGCTTTTGGGACAGCATGTTGCTCTACTAAAAAAATCACTATACAAACTACATACTGTAAAAAAAACCTTTGGTTCACGTTCGCATATTTTATGAGGACAAATAACACTCACGGCTTGTAAAAATGAAACTACGATGTGTGCCGTCTTGAACTTACAATAAGGTCTGTAAGTCTCGTCATGTGACACCGAGAATTCACGATAAAATTGATATCCGAAAACGTTTCCCACCAAAATATGACATTTTTTTATTATGACGTTTAATTTTTCGTTTGGTACGTCATATATAATCGTGCAGAATGCAACTTCCGGGTACAGAAAATGTACCCGGAAGTTTCAAAATTGGACGAGACTTACAGACCCTATTAGGTAGGAGTGTTTGTTCTTTGTTGAAGGCCCGAAGGTGACTTCAAGACGAAGGACAACAATGAAAGCGTTGTTACATTTGCTTAACTTACCATTTATTCATAGGGATTTTGTCTCATGTACATTTACTCCATATCCCTTTATTTGTTATTTGTTGATATTTTGATTAATTACTTATGGTTCTGTATCCTTCAAATTTATAATGTAGCACCCGTTGGATACACTGTACAGTGAACCCACTATTATGTTGCCATGCTGAAAAAAGGACTTGTTAGATAACAATACTGTGCACGTACTATTATGTTGCCATATATATATAAGACTTGTTAGATACATCAACTGTAGACCTGTTTGAGTGGTTCCCCTAACAAGGTATTATTATCACTCTCTTGATAAATAGGTAATCAAGGTTTTTATCAGGTAAGCAGAAATGGGGGATGGGGCTTTTTTCAAGATGTCTTGATTAGACGTTTTTAAGCTCGGGATTTCGGGATTCTATGATTTAAGGCTGGGATTTCGGGAATTGAATTCACCGGGAATCAGTATTTTATCAGTCTTTTAGTTTCATTGTAGCTCAGAATTTCGGGATTTAGAAAAAATAAAGTCGGGATTCGGGGATGAGACCCCCAACGCCCCCGCCGCCCCCTCCCCCCACATCCACACAAATAGTGGGCAAGATGACAGGATTATAATATATTTAAGCAATCGACTTGGACCAATGCCGTTTCGTTATTCATACTTGGGGAAAATGTAATTATTGCATGCTTTTACCATAGTGCATTAGTTTTTTGTAGAGCAAATTCAACACTTTACATCAGGTTTCTTGAGCCACAAGTTATGTAGCATTGTTACTTAAAAAGCAGCATGGCATGCATAGCCTGCTTATACATATTTTTATCGAATTTACATTTCAGGTTATTTTACTTTACGTCACTCTACAAGTTTCATTTAATGAGTCTATTTCCCTTTTTGTCATTGTTTGAATCGCGATATCGTTCCCAGATTTACTAATTTATAATTACAATTTTATTTCTGATTAAAAATGCGAGATATTTACCTTTTGTCCTTATTTTCTTCTCACCATTAACATAAAGCCAGGTATTGCCATTGTAATTGATAAACCGACGAAGAGGAATACCAAACCTATTTATGTATCCATGTGTCAGAAAATGGTTTGGAGGAATTCTCATTGCACCACCTGAATAAAAAAGAAGACTAAAAATAAGTATACCATTCAAATTAAAATAGTGAACAACCCATATGGTGAAGTACAGAAAAGGAAGAACAAGGTTCAATATTAGGATGTCGAACAAACAATAAAATTAAACTCATCAAATAGCACTACAATGTATTTAATGATTAAATCAATTATGAAAGTTCCATATGTTATAAGCAGCAGTACTCTGCTGGAAATTATAAACTCTTTTCATTAAATGTTAAAATGTCAACCATTACAATATTTTACTTTAATATACTAAATCCAATCAGGAGTGTATCAGTAAAATCTAGAGAAATAATTTGCTTTGATAATGCTTGGTGGTAATGGACAAGGTGTTCTTTAAATGCCTTATCATCATACTGTAAAATATTAGTTTTGCCTTTGTCATTGATTTTTGTGCTACCGATTTGTCCTTCTGATTGTTTCAATACTAAAAAGATTTTCATAATTTCGCCATGATACTGTCTTAGGGTTAGAGACGTAACATGTACTATGGATTTCATTAGATTTTTCTGTAAGGGTTAGAAAATGACATTTACCAATCCGCTACCAAACAGACCTTTCAAAACAATATATGCGACGGATGTCGCTAGCGGGGCAGGACATGCTTTTTTATTTCCGTGCATAGTTGCTGTCTCACGTCATCGGTCTGTGTTTGATTTTCTCTATTGTCGTTTTTGCCATGTCTATGGACGTCGATTTTTGTGATAATGGCTTCCCTTGTTCCTTCGGTATTCTACTGCCGTTGTTTCATATAAACATTTGAAATAAACTAAACATAATGTTCAAGTATATTGAATCTAAATATTTAAGGGAATTAATGGCATAACACTAAAAATTAATGTATTTCCTGTTTGCCAATATTGTCACTAAGTGCATTTATTTTATTGTATCAGCCTAAGAATATTATTTTTCACCCTTGTTGTTAGCATCTATTTTCAAATTTAAACTATGCTTATTTAAAATGAAATTATCTCCAGTTTAAAAGTATTCATTATAAAAGAAGAAACAAGATATATTTACAAAAAACGGAAGATGAAACGTATATTACCTTCTGCATGAAGCCCTGTTGAAAACCCTGAACGCAGCGTTTTAGTTCTGCCTCCAACACGGTGCTGTAGCTCAATGATCTGCACCTATATATGTACAGAGTAATATTTACTGTCATGATCTGCAACAACGCTTAAACCATACTTCCTTGAGACTTGCATAAAGACTATGCATAAAGCTGTTTTTAGAACCTCATAAAGGTGGTTTTTTTTTGTTTTTGTTTTTTTTTGGGGGGGGATGGGTGTTTGTTTTTTTTTATTTGTTTTCCGTTTTTATTTTGTTTTTTTTTTATTTTGTTGTTTGCGCCCAGACAAACAACACTACGAATGGAGTAACACTAAATCCTGTTGAAAAGTAATTGATAAGATTTCAATTTCAATTTTAGAATACATAAAGTCATTTGCATCGACATGTTCTAAAAAAGTTCTGAATAACTTAATGCTGAAGTTACTGTATTCTGAATTTCTACAGAATGTTATTTTGATCATCTGATGTTTTTCTAATGCAAATCAAATCTAAACAATTGAAATTTAAAACCTGAAAAAACACAAATAACCAAGGAGCGTTAAATAAGGCAAAAGTACAGAGCTTCATACGAGGAAGACATTCCTTTGATATTAGCAAGGTTTCCTAAAATTTACAAGTAGATATTGCAAATTTCCAGATACAATTGGTTTTCTGACGGCAGCTTTATGATAGAATGATTATATATTATGAACGCATTTTACATAGAATTGATCTAGTAAATCAAAAGAAAAAGAAAAATATACATTTTTCGGAGGAATTGAAATTACATTTGAGTTTTTTTTACAAGTATTTGAAAGAAATGATATTGATGTATTCGCAATTACTTTCCAAAAATATTGCCCCAAAATATACGAATTACAACAGTTCCTCTGCACAAGTATGGAAGAAGTAACAAAGATTAACAGGTGATATTGAGTGTTTAATCATTATGTGTATAGACAGTAAATGGATTTACACAGAAGATTTAACCTCTTACCTAGGACATAAATCATCTCGAAAACAAATTGTCCAACAATGTTCACCCATATTTCACTTTAATTTTATCTAAAATTGAAAATTACTCTGGACAATTCAGATCAAATGATTAAATTTTTGCAAGATTTATGATTATAAAAACAATTGCTGAGTCCAATCTGCGGATCTTATAAAGTCTTAATATCTATTTTTGATTACTCAATTCTATGTTAATTGTGTTCATCTGTGCTACAAAGAAAATGTTAATATATAATCATTCTTTCATGAAGGTGCCGTCCGAAAACCGTTTCATCTTGACATTTTCAATATCTACATGTTAATTTTAGAATTAAGATGAAGAAACACATAAATTTTACTTTCGAACCCCGATTTCTTTTTTTTTATTTAACTAGAACATCGTAGAAAATGCAGTAAGACAATCAAATTTAAAACTTATTAAGGAATATCCCAAGTTGCAGATAAAGATGTTACGAATGAGCATAGAGTTACGTACTGTACATAGACTAGCATAGAGCTACGTACTTTACATAGACTATCAGAATAAATTATGCCTCCAAACAGATTTATCATTTTTTTTTTTCAAATATATATGAAAATACAACAGAAGCATAAAACCGAAGTCACAAACTACCACAAGATTACATAAATCAAAGTTCAGAAACAAGGCATAATGGAGAACACCAGAATACGTAAAACTAAAACAACTACACGCCAACAAACACACAAACACCACGAAAACCACTCTCAAAACTGAACATGCTGAAGCACTGACAGTGTGAATTATAAAAAAACAGAATGATATCAGGTGCTCCGGAAGTGTAAGCATGTTCTACCATATATACAATACCCGTCACACGGTCAGTGAGGCATATTTATCCATGAAAGATCTGTTGGTAACGGATTGGTTAATGTCATATTCTAAATTAATACTTTAGCGTACGTCATATCCAACTTTTTGCAGTTCAAATGCGGCAGCCAGTCCAGACACTCCAGCACCAACAATTATTACTGATTTATCGGATTTCGATTTCGACTCCTTAATTTCCTCATTTGGAATTACAGGATAAGACGAACCATATTTTTGATATGCAATCTCCAAGCTGTCATTGACGATCGTCATGTAAAACTCTTTACTGGCGTCATCTTGTTGAATATCCTTGATTCCAAGACATCCTAGGTAAGGACAATTATATGCTGGATGGCTTCTGAAATGTTAATATTAGGCTAGTATAAATATACGTGTTAAAAACAATCGCACATTGATGAATGCTAAGATATTATACTTCCACTATGTATAGATGTTGAATGACGAAACCATTTTATATAATTATGTATTGTAGTTGTACCTACTAAATATTCATTCATTCGTTTATTTAAAGAGCTTTATTTGCTAATAGCAATTGACTGACAAATTAAAAAAAAAAACATTTTAAGAATTTGCTTTGTCTTATAAATTAACACTTTTCCTACCTCTTTAGAGGGAATATTTTGAACAGAAATGACGTAGAATTGGCAGATCGAAAGGTGTTTCGTAATAAAATCACGGGAATACTACCATTGTAGTCTATTGAAAAAGAAACCGTACCGTGCTACCTTCAATTGCAAAACAAAGGGTAAATCGAAAATTTGTAGAGAAAATGCTGTTTTTTTATTGATGCATTTCCGTGAGAACTATGAGTTTTTTTTAAAGTAACATGAATAAGATTTGTTGCTGTATTTTCTTCGGCATTCAAAGCTTTGTGGTCTTTCCAGTGTATTTTATTTTTGTAATGAATTTGTACCGAAGATGGGAAATTCGAAGTTTCGGCCATACTGACATATATTTATAAGGGATTTCAAAGATCTCACTCTTCGAATAGAAACCTCGTCTTCGGTAAAGGTCTATAAATACATGTACTGACATCATTACCATGCTTCATTTGCATATAATTTGGCCGTTCTATCTTTCATATAATATCAAACAATTCAATTGTTACATGTGTATTTTTTCAAACTAAAGATTTTGGATTTCGAGAAAACAATTTTTAGCAATTTTTTTAAACAAATTGTCTAAAAAATTATTCTTATTATGACATAATGCAATGAAAGATATATTTAAAATGGATATATGATAAGAATTTAGTTCGAAAACATATGACATTAGCGCATCAATCGTAAAAATTAATGCACGCTGCCTACAGAAAAAGCCTAACCATAATCGATCAGTTAATATTCAAGATTTATGTAAGATTGTTATTATGAAATATCAGCTTTTTAAATATCATAGCTGATCTAATGTCTTTTTTTATATTAAAAACATTCAGAACTGTGTTACGGTTTGTAAAAGCAAGAATATCAACCATTTTTTCTATTTTACAGCTGAAATCCGAACTAAAAATGTTAAGAATGAAATCCAATACGATATATCGATATAGAATTTTGTCATGCGATTTTAAGAATATTCAGTGTATTTATGGCGTTGTTTCTAAGTTGAGGTATATTGACGCTATGTTTCTATTTTTAAGTTTATTGACACTATGTTTCTATTTTTAGCCATATTAACGCTATATGTCTGGTTGGACATTCAAGCTATAGTTTTCACCAAGAAAGGTCTTATGAAAAAAAATAATAAATTGGAAATCGCTCTACACATTAATAGGAGATATTAAAATGTTTACAGAGGAACCACAGACATCAATGAAAAAAACTATTTAACAGTTTTAAAATGCTACTTTATGCACACATCACGTAAACATGTTAACAAAAAGGTTTGCTTTTTATTCGAAAGTATTAGAGATATGTCGGTTTTATCTCTCTTATGATCAATCGTGTAAACAATTCTAGTTGGAAGCAGATGCGCATCCGCTTTCAAATAAAGCTTTTATTTCAAATGAAATTTCGGTTGTATTGTCAAAATTTTACTCCACGATACGGTAAAGAGATACCTTAAAAGTACAGATGTAATATAGAAATATGGACCGATGAGGAATATATTGACTTTGGACTTCTTCCTCGGTCAATATAAACCTAACATATTGACTTCGTAAAAAGTCCATAATTGATAAATATTACCTTTCTGCCTTAGTGCTCTGTATCGACTTACGTCTTACTGTCATATAAGCCTGTAAAAAGAGGGTGAAGGGATAAGAAAAAATCTCACAGTTTTTCGTTTTCTATTTTATATACAAGCTTTGATACTATAAAAAGTTTTACAGGACAGACAAGACCCGTAGGAAACCAACTAATTGCGTGGAATACAATAAAGCAATTACAAATTTCTTAAACCAAAGGAAACACGTTGTAATGGCATGAAGCTCATCGGACACAACCAACATTCTACAGTTCTCTGTAACCTAGCTAAGAAATAATTTTGCAAGCTTCGTTGGTTAAAAAATTGTTCAATGTTTAAAACCTATTAATTTAAAGAGTTAAGAGTAACACGGTATCATTTTCTGTATTATTATATTTAATTGTATCAAGTCGTAGTTATACGAGTAAATCAGATCAAGGGGAAAATTTCGAAAAAAAACAAAAACCTGTAAATATAAAGGCAACACAAATGAAGAAAGCACGAAAAAGACGAAAAATGAAAAGGAACCCATACACTGGACCACATCAATGCGAAAAAAAAAAAATTGCTACGGAATTTAGCTAATAGCAATTTCAATATTGAGGAGGGATTTTTAATTTATTTTTTTTTTGCTTAAGCGTCTTCTTATCTCATAAAAGCTAATGTTAAAAGATATTTGTTTTCAATCCATGACGAATATGTCATTGTCGTTGTTCTTATAGATGAGGTCACCAATAACATCATTTTAATTTATGAAATTTTTTACATCGATTGTTTAAAGACAGATCGTGGCATTGGTTTCAACCTAAACTAGTTTGTATTCACTATATATCATTTCATTTTTAACTAAAATCATATTTACAGGAACAAAAAACAATGACCACAAATATTAAGATCACTTAAACAGAATACTATAAATGTAAAATAAAAATAGAGTTCATATATATGACTTACGTTCGTTGCGTTACACCAGGCAACCAACATATTAGAACTTGGTGATTAAAGATACTAATCTTATGCGTATACCGTCAGTTATTATTTTAAAGAGTCATGAATGCTGTTCGTTCAGATAAAGAAATAAATAAGAAAGGATAAGACCATTTCCAAGATGCAGATATCGGTTTATTTTATAACTACATGAAACAAGAAAGTCAGCTGAAACTGCATGGATATATTTGGAAGGCATATAATTGGGGTTTCAGTAATGATATTTAATTAACATGGTGGTAGAACATCAATCTTTGGACAAGAAAAAAAAAACAAATTCAAACAAGTGAATATAAAACTCAGGTAGGGATATATTAATAAAAAAGAAAAGATAAAACATTGAAATTTTACTGTGGCTTTTAAAATTTTCCACTTTGCCATTAATCATTGAATTGATTAACTCGTTCTCGTCCTGATATAGCTGAAATATTGCTCATTGGACGTTAAACTCTAACGAATCAATCAATCAATTAATCATTGAAGGTATCTCAAAACCGGAATTAAAGTTTCGTGTAGTTTTATGCATTTTAAACATTTTTGAAATAGATTTCCTTTCTTTGGGTTCTAGTGCTGCTGATGAGGAATTAATTTCCGAAATGGCCATACATCTCATTAAAATTATTTCATTTTGAGTTAACATATGTATTATGGTCTCATGTTCATTTACTCCATATCTTTTCGTAAAATATTCCACGGTTGATCTATAAGAAGAAATCTGGCGTGATTAATGCAGTGTCACTATATCGGTGCTCCGAATTTCAACTGTATTGATTTATTTACTTAACTGTTGGATTTCTACGCTGAGTATTTCTGCTAAAATATTGCATGAGATAAGAGCCCTTCAAGGAATTTATTTACTTTACAAGTTACTGTTTTTATTTGATCATAAAAAGATAAACATAACAGAAGTGAGTGTTGAAAATATTCCTGTTCCGTGAGGTATAAAAACCCCGTATAATGAATCGTGATACTGAAATAATAGCATAATTCAATAAACTGTAGGGAACAGAAAAAAAATTCAATTGATCTGCACTGAAGAGACACAAGTAAATGTAAAGTACTTAATTTCATTGTGCAGTCTTTCTATTTAAGAAAAATGTATCACTTCTTTTAGATTCTTTTGGTAATTTGTTCTCTATCAGGTTTTACACATATTTCGGTTATGGATTTCCAAATATTTTCAATTGATCTGCACTGAAGAGACACAATTTGTAGAAATGCGCATATGCAGAAACTAAATTCTCAGTTACATCGGTATTTTGTTATTTTTTACCACTGGGCCGATACCTCTGCTGGTAGACTGTTAGTCCCCGAGGGTATTCGCCAATCGAATAAACAGTACTTCGGTACCGTCCCGAAAACCGATATCATTTCATAACTTGTAACGAGTACTTCTTTTTGACTACTTTTGGATTATGGCTTTCCATATTATTTGATTTTAATGCTGCTGATGAGAGGTTACTCCTTGAAACATGTGAACAGCATAACGAAATTTAGTTTTTTTTCTGCAACTTCGGTATTTTTGTATTTTGTAATACATGAATTTAAGAAAATTTTGTTCAAAACAAAGGAGTATTTCCCTTCTGCATAATTCTGTCCTAAACTGATTTTGGCTTTTCTATTTAGATCCTATAGGTAATTTGTTCTCTATCAGTTTTACACATATTTCGGTTATCGATTTCCAAATGTTTTAACTTCTTCTGCACTAAAGAGAAACATTGTTGTCGAAAAGCACATATACAGAAACTAAATTCTCAGCTTCATCTGATTGTTTTACAATAGAAAACAATGTGGGACTCATTTTACTGGGGACGGCCATGTGCCTGAATGCCAACATTTTATTAAATCAAAGGATTCTGAAGGTCCTCATTGGTGAGGATTATGGGGCCTCACATAGGGTAATTATTGTACCTCTTAATTACCTTCTGTTAATTGTCATTTTGATTGTCAATTAAAAGATTCTCATTTCAGTTCTTTAAAAAACATTTTCCAACAAAAATAAAGGTTAGTATTATTGATATTTTACAAGAAAAGGGATGCGAAAAAAGACTATTTAATTTAATTCAAATATAAACTGATTTTATATCAATTTGCTATCAATATTTAGTATTCCATGCATTTTATATATTCAATGATCAAGAAATAACAGTTAATTTGGAATAGGTACCTTGTATAATTAAGTTTAGCACCTTTTATTAGTATGTACATGCAAAAGATTTACATAAGTACGTTAAAGTATGTTTGCTATGCATTTACATGCATTTAATCTGTATTATGTATCTTAATTTAAAAAGCCAATTTCCACAAAGTGAAAAGGACAGAACACATGAAAAAATTAATAGTTTTCAGTTTTGATCTTGGAAATTTGTAGAATAAAAAAAAAAACATAAAGTTGCATAGAACCTTCTTTAATTTTTTCAGAGTACAACTTTTCCCATAAAAGGGCAATTTTAACGCAAAATCAGAAAAATATTGTCAGAGAAGTATGAATTTTATAGAGAAAATGTTTTTTATGTGTGTGTGTGTGTGCAACCATTTTATGGTGTCAATCAGGTTGCGGAACCATTTTCTTCCGTTTCATAGACAGAAATGGTATTATGCACACTCTGCATTTAGTTTGCATTTACATACTAAAAATACAAGCCATGTAAATTTATATATGTGCTAAGATAGATTTACACTTGCTCTGACCTCGTGTAAAATTGCATGAGACCAGGGGCAAGTGTAAATGTATATTGGACATGTGTAAATGTACACTGTCTGCATTTTGCGCATGTAAATACAAACTAAAAATGCACACTGTTAAAAATACAGTTTCAGTTTATTAAACGGAAGAAAAGGATCATGCAACTTGATTGGAATCATATAATTGATGCATACACATTGAACTATTATTTATTATACTTCTAGGACAGTTTTGTTTGATTTTGAATTTTTAGCTTATTTTAGGGGAAGTTGGACTCTGATTGAAAAATAAAAGAAGATACAATGTAACTTTATGTTTTTCTATCATTTTATAAATTTCCAAAAACTTTAAATTTTTACATGGTTTTTGGCGCTTTTCACCATTGTAAGCAGCTTTTTAGATGGAAATACACACCTCAGATTGAATGCATGTAAATGCACGTTCTGGTGTAGTTTTATACACATGTAAATTAACATACTGGTGTAAAATGGGGCTTTTGATGGCAGGCAGTGGTGAAATTTAAATGCTGGACCATATATAACATAAATGTTTCTTTACATAGTTTGAAAATTAGACCCTTCAATTTGACTATATGTATGAGCCATTGTCCATCCAGAGACATTAAACAATTAATTGTTTCTGGCCGATGTGAGCAATACAGGTTATTGAGTGCACTTTGTTTCAAATTGTGTATATTTATTTGTTTTCTCATATTTTAACAAAAAATTTACAAAAAATAATCTAAAAACATGATATTTTTTTTCATTTTATCCTCAAATTTACAATATTATTTACAACATTCACATATTTTGTCAACCTTACTAATTTATTATTAAAATTTATATCTAATCAAGCCCCTTACTGTACCCCTTCATAACAGCTAACAATAATATTTGATTATGTAATTTTAAGAATGTTGGCATTTAGGGAACACACCCTGGGGACAAGTGGTTTGGGCTTATTATACCGGATTGTAGTGGTCTGTCCCTAATGATAAACAAAAACGTTTCCTAATATTAAGTGTTTTTATTCATATGCACTTATAACAATTCAATACAAAATGAATGGAATGTGACCAGGCATTGTGTTTTTCGACCTACTAAACATTTTCCGAAATATATTTCAATTTTCGGAAAACCATAATGATATTGTTTTTCATACGATATATCAACCATACTGAGTCAAACAAGAAGTACACGGAGAAAGACGTAATCAAGATGTTGAAATTTTTAATAGATAATATTTTTAGGAATGGAGGCCATGTTTTTCAACAGACAATCGGAATTCCCATGGAAACTAACTGCGCGCCATTTAGCTGATCTCTTTCTTTTCTCGTATGAGGCGAACTTTTTTAAAGAGCTAACACAGAAAAAACAAAAAAAATTAGCCCAGTCCTTTAATTTCAGTATCTGCTACATAGACGATGTACTTTCTCTTAATAATAAAAAATAATCCCTTTCTGAGCAGCAATATACCTACCTCTCCAGCCTATGGAGTGCACATTTGTACATTTCGCAGTTGATTCTGTAGAGCATGTAGTTTATACAGTGATTTTTTAATAGAGCAAAAACACTGTTCCAAAAGCTGCTTAGTCAGGGATTTGTTCAGCCTTTGTTACTTTCATCCCTTCAGAAATTCTATGGCCGTCACCATGACATTATTGACAGATATGATGTGTCTGTATCCCAAGTGAAAACGGACATTTTCAGCTAGATTTCAAGTCTTCATGGATTTGACATAACCCGATTTGACTCAACCCTGGATTGACTCACTGATAATGTGACGGGTGCCGCTAGCGGAACAGGACATGCTTACCATTCTGGAGCCCCTGATGTCACTCCCGGTTTTCATGAGAGTTCACACTATGAATGACTTAGTTCTTAATGTTATCTTTTTATTTCTGTGCATTGTAGCTGTCTCACGTCCTTGTTTTGTCTTTGTTTTTCTATGTTTCCGTTTTTGGCATGTCTTTGGAATTCGATTTTTGTA